>ML786336.1:41816-86642 GCA_009831015.1 Picea engelmannii | reverse complement strand
AAAATGAAAATGTCTCCTTGGTATATATATGAGACTAGGAGGTATAATTACAACTAATGGCCTAAAGCCGACATAAATAAAATAACATTACTAATCTAATATGCCCCAATTAAGGGGTAATGAGCCAATATTAGGGCTTAACACTCTATGCGCAACAAAAACTGATGAAAACGATGATGACCCAAAGTTGTAAAACTTGTACAACCTGGTAATATCATCAACAATTCTAGTTGCACGAACATGCTTAGGATATTTTACATCCTTGATTACAACTTGGTGAGGTGAAAACTCTACGGTTTTACCTTCACCTGAATGAGTGATTTGATATATTGATAAAAGGTTACAAGAAAGACTTGGAACACATAATACATCATTGAAATGACCATTTTCTACTTGAACTATTCCAAATCCTTCAACACTAAGAGATCTATCATCACCAACACATATTTTATTGGTGTTACATTCATTTAGAGTAGAAAATATGTCTTTATCCTTAGCCATATGATAAGATGCTCCAGAATAAATAAGCCACTCATCAAAAGTAAAAGTAGAAGTAGAAGTTGTATTGAAGGAGAAACCAGAAGATGAAAGTGCATGTCCATGAGAAGAAGAAGAAGAAGTAGAATCAATATTGATGTTTTTCTTCGTCATCGCTGCTTCTAAAGCTGCCATATTCTTGAAACATTTGGACTCATCATGACCATCTTTATCACAAATGTTGCAATGTTTGTCAGTCTTCTTATTTTTATATTTTTCTCCTTTGTCTCCATTAGGAGCAGAAGCTATCTGAGTGGGTTTGGGACCCTTATATTGCTTGTTGTTGTGGCGAGGATGTTGCTTCTTGAGATTCTTGGGTTTATCTTTCTGATAGAAAACTAAGGCTTTGTTGGAGGTACCTGCAGTGATGATCACTCCAAGTTGTACTAGCTTATCTTGCTCTGTAATCAAAGCATCACAAAAGTTATCGATACTGGGTTTTTGATAAGTTTCCCCTATATCCTCTTGCATGGCATAAAATCTAGATACAAACACAAAATATGCACTACCTAGCTTAGAAAGAATAAGATAGATGCAATGATCTTCATCTATCTTTATCTTACATTCTTCACATAAACTTTTGAGTGTTTTAAACTTAGATAGATAGTCTTCAATGCAAGAAAAATCACTTGGACTTAAAGTTAGTACTTTATTTTCTAACTGTTGTTCTCGGATAATATTGTGTTTACCAAACACAAATTCAATCTGTTCCCAAGCTTCTTTGGGTTTATCAATTCATTGAAGGTGGAACCTTAAATAATGAGAGATGGACATCCTGATTAATCCACGTGCTTCGTCATTCCTATTATCCCATTTGGCTTTCTTATCATCATTAGTGGGTGTTGTTTCCTTTCACAAGGTAATCTGGTATAAGCCTTTACTTCTTAATAAATCCTCCATATGAGATTTCCATTGGAAATAGTTGGTGTTGGAAAGTAAGCGATTACTTATAGAATCCATATTAAATATGTAGATAATATGGATTTGAAAACTGAAACTGATGATGTGAATGGAAATATCTCGAAAATTTGTGTGGTTTTAAAAAAAAAAGGCACTTAAAACGAACTTCGGATGTGAGAGTTATGCCATTTTTAAACAAAGTATAAACTGTAACAAAGGACCACGTGGTGGTGTAAGTTGCTTTATGAAGTGACCCACTTTTATAAAGAGAAGTGGGAATCAATTTTAAAATGAAGTTACTTCATGAAAAATAAATAACTCTAAAATAAAATATTAAAGCTACTTATAGTGATTCACTTTTATAATTGAAGTGAAATACACTTTACAATTTTAGCATAATGTTTTTCAAAAAAAGTAACAAAAGAGAGACTTGAACTCAAGACCTCTTACTTAATAAAGAAAATTTTAACCAAATTGTCTAGAAAAACATATTGTAATGTTCATAAGGAGGATTGGGGTTGTTGTTGTTGAAGACGGCCTTGGAGATCGTGCTAAAAAAAAAATGTTTTTCACACAAGAAAAAAATTCCGCTTCTCGATGAAAACAAAGGTTAGATCTCGGTTAGCTTACCCGGAAGATATGCATTTTCCTATCTGTTTTTTATTTTCCGAGATCACACAGGGTGTGGGGAAAAGAGCATACGCAGATATAAAAGAGTAGCATCACGAAAATAAATAATACAAAACCTAAATAAAACCAAAATACTACTCTGCAAAAATTTTAAAAATGTGTATTCAAGCTTTATACCTCTGGATCTGACTATAATGGTCATATCTTGGGAAACCGAAAACCTTTTCGAGTGAAACAAAAAGTGTTCTTGAATGAAACGAGTGCTATGGATGTAATGGAATAGTCCTCTCAGCCTAGAAATGTATGGAAATGAAATAAAATGGATATGATTCAACTCATCTTCACGATCTCGATCTACAACATGAGCGGATCTTCAAACAAGCTCTGATACAATGTTCGAAAAAAAAGATATTTCAACAGAGGAGGAACACCTTCAGTAACCACTCACATAACTAGATCAAAGATCAACACATCAATTTTTCACGTGGTAAAACCCCTACGGGGAAACATCCACGGCCCCAGCCAACGCGGCCACTTGGAGCAGTTTATTAATGCAAAGAAAAAGATTACAGAGATATTTTACAAGAGAGTTTATTACAATCGATCATTGACAAATGACCCTCCATGCTCTTTAAATAGAGATCATGGACCAATCAGGTGTTAATCCATAGATCAATGGTCGTTAAGATTGAGGAGAGTATGAACCGTCAGATCACTCTATGTCAGGAACATATCGTGACCGTCGGATTTCCTAACTACAAATGCATAATAATGAATAGTAAAGAAGCACACTAAGAAACACACTTTTAACTAATGACACATTAGACCAATTAGATCTTAACTAACTCCTAAGTGTCTAAATATTGTAACACGCTTTCCCTTTTGTTTAAGCTTTTTCTCAATTTTCACGTCATATTGATAGGTCGTGCCCAAGGACGAGATGTCCATGAAATCCATTTCTTCCTGGATGTATCTATGCATAACACCATGGTACTTGAGCACCATATGTCGCTAAGAATATTTGATACCCATATTGGTGCAGAAGGTATGGAAGATATTTGTGAATTATGGCGTTGTTTGGTCCCTTTCTTTCCGCAGTGTGGTCCATCTTGTATACAAGTCATCATAACTTCCGATAGGATAGTATTTTTCATTAATAACATCCTCAAAGGAATCCCAGGTGAGTGTGACTATAAATAATGAGGGTTCCTTTGTTGTCATTTTCTCACATAAAGTCTCCCACAAATATTTGACATGGGAGATGGATTTGAGGAGAACAAAAGTACTCTTTTCTCTATTCAAAAAGTTATGGACAAAAAAATACCCTTCTAGCAGATTCAACCAATTTTCTACAACATCTGTGTCTATCTGACCTTCAAATATAGGAATATCAACGTTGATTTCTACCTTTAAGGGGGCAGCACCTCCACTCGAGGAATATTTGTCACCTCTTGGCATTCGTCGAAGGATTTGCGCAAAACTATCCATCATCTTGTTCCTTTGTTGCATGAGGGATTCCTCACGAAACAGTTTGAAAGGATCTCATGTCTCATCATATTTATTTTATCCCACCATGGAAGGTTTCTTGGGCATGAGAGAACATTTTTCTTCAAGAGAAACAAGCTTGATACCTTACTCTTTGTACCCTGACCTCGTCGGGGACATGCATTAAGAACGACAAGGCGCTGTAAAATTATGAGAATCGGGAGATCTAGGATTCGATGAGAAAAATAATACTAATACAATGAATTTACAAGTAAACAAATAAGAGAGAGATAGAGAATAATTTACTCCACAAGAATGAATGTATTCACCATATCTTCAAAATTACAATGAGATCAATCCAATATGTAGAGAGGAATTGATCTTCTCACCAATAATAGCAACTGCCACTAAAAGCAATGTAAAAATGGCTAAAGCACATGCCTAAACCTCTAAAATAGATAACCCATACCTAACATGAGTATGATAGGATGAAAAGAGCGAGTTTACTAACTGATTATATAAACATGCAAATTTTACTAAAGAAAGGGGATAAATCCCTAAAATCAACTGACAATTTCCTTGATTCAAGGATGAAGTGTGATCTCCTTCCTTTAGGTATTTAAACTATGCATGGAGGTTGGAAAGGAGTCACTAAGTGGATTTCTAATTAAATAACTCAATATTAACTCCATGTAACTCCCTAAAAACAAGGATGCGTAAGACAAGTAATACACTAAGGGAAGCTAGGATTATTCTCTAACACCCCCTCTTAAGCCTAACTGTAGTGACATAATAAGAAAATGTGAGTCCCAAATACTAGGCCATTTTAGGTAATCAATACAATAATGAACCGCTCATAAAATGAGGAAAGAGAGAAAACCTCATGGGAACCCCCCCGCCCAAAAAAAAAAACGAGGACATAAAAAATGAGAAGGAACAAAAAGCAGTTTCTAAGCAACCATGTCCTTCACTCCAAGAAGACCTCGCAACTGTGCAGTTTTGTGCTCGTTGAAGATTTTGTTGAAGATGTAGATGTTTGCACAGATATGATAAAGTAGATGCACCAATGAGATGTCCACACATATCCACTTTCTCTTCTTGTAATGAATAAGATCCAAATAAGGTTTGGAGGAAATTTTCAAAACCGTGCGGTCATTTCCGGAAAAATGGTGAAATTTTGTTGATTTTAAAATGATCATAACTTCACTTCCCGAACTCCATTTTGGACGATTTGTTTTTTGAAATTGGATATTTTCTTGAGAGGAATTCAAATATCCAATTTGTTTCTACAAATTTTTCACAAAAAATATCAGAATTGAATCAGATGTGCACGACTCCCTTTTTGTCTCCTGAGATGCATGCATGACACATAGAAAAGTGTTTGCATGTGACTCCTGAGATGCATGCAATATATATTCCACATGAAATTAAGAAAAAAAATATGAAATGCAGTAGACATCCTCTGCAATTAATGGAATACAAATTTGTCTAGATACTTGTGTAGAAGGCTCTTCAAACTAAGATGATCGATATTCCAATGGATTTTATACTTTCTCTATCTTTTCAACATTTTGCATGTGGTCTTCCTTATTCCCAAATAAAACCTCCAATCTTCTCAATAATTCATTTTGAGTTAATTCTTGTGATACATCATATACTTGGTGGATAGTTTCAGGAGAAATAGACAAGCAGATACATCCTATGGCAATATCTTGTCTACTGAGAAAGTTGTTTTTCTCATCAGCAGAATCAGGCTCTACTTCCATTGCCATAGTTATTTGGTGCAAGCCTCTGCATCTGAGTTGAAGAAGAATTTTTTGATTCCACTACAAATAGTTATGAGGTGTGAGAAGTATTTTCGATGTATAATCCATATTTTCTACATTCTTCAATCTTCAGTACCTGCAAAAAGAGTCTGCTGTGTCTTTTTCCTAGCAATATGTTGGCTCTGATACCATGTAAAATTTTGAGACCCGAGAGATCTAGAATTCGATGAGAAAAATAATACTAATCCAATGAATTTACAAGTAAACAAAGAAGAGAGAGATAGATAAGAATAATTTGCTCCACCATAATGAATGAATTCACCATATCTTCGAAATTACAATGAGATCAATCCAATATGTAGAGATGAATTGATCTTGTCACTAATAATAGAAACTGCCACTAAAAGAAGTGTAAAAAAGGCTAAAGCACATGCCTAAACCTATAAAATAGATTACCCACACCTAACATAAGTATGATAGGCTGAAAAGTGTGAGTTTACTAACTGATTAGCTAAGCATGCAAAGTTTACTAAAGAAAGGGGCTAAATCCCTATAATCAAGGGACAATTTCCTTGATTTAAGGAGGAAGTGTGCTTTCCTTCCTTTAGGTGTTTAAACTATGCATGGAGGTTGGAAAGGAGTCATTGAGTGGAGTTATAATTAAACAACTCAAGATTAACTCCATGTAACTCCCTAAAAACAAGGAAAGTGTCTCCTACCCTCTCTAGAAAGTCGAATCAAGTGAGGAAAAATGGATTGGGATGCATTGACCAAGGTCTAGGTTCCTAAGAGAAGTAATACACCAAGGGAAGTTAGGATTATGCTCTAACAGGAGAAGATAACTTTGATACCACTAATCCATATGTTACAAGAAAAAAAAAATTAATACACATCTATATTGTTAACACGGATTCAATGAACAATAATAGAGATACAATAAAACTTGGCTTCTATTAATAAATAAATATGTTGAAATTGTAAAATGCAGACTCAAAAAAGATTACTAGAATGGTGATGAATTATCTCTGAGAAGAGATGTGATGGTTGTGCTCATTCGAAAGAATATGAGTACAACGAGGCTCCAAAATCCTTTTTACATTAAACATGAATGCCAAACGCCTAGACATCCAAAAACCTAACCCTAGGAGATGAAGTGCCAAAAGTCATGTGGGGTAAGTTGGTACATCTACTTCCTGGGGTCGTAACGTTTGCATATGATATCCATTTGTGGCGTTTGATACCTCGTCAAAAAGGTTTATCTGAGAATTACAACTTTCGTCTATAGGTTAGAGCATGTTGTTGGAAAAATATGAACCACCCAAAAGTCCAAAAAACTATCGTTTAGGGCCTCAAAATGACCCCGAAAGTTTGGGACTCGAAAATCTAGAAACAAAACTTCCAAGATGAAATTTCTATGTGAGCCATCTAGAAGAGATGGGTGGCCACCGATATCCATCTGCATCATTATGATGCGAGGAGAGGAAGCACACCAACAACTGACTAAATTACATGAATAAAAATCTCAGTTACAACAACAATATGAAACTGTTCTCTAGAAAAAGAGCGTAGTCGAAGGGAAAGTGGAGGAAGGTAGGAAGGAAAAGAATGAGGCCTAGAAAAGGGCCAAGAAATAATTAAAGGAAAATGATGAAGTTGAGAGCATGGCACATAAGACACAAGTGACCATCCTGAAATGATACAAGGAAGTGCCAAAAGTGTCGATAATGGTCAAGGCTACTACAAAAGAACATGTATTGAAGATTGGTGAAGTCATCAAGGGATTCTATGCCAATATTGAGGATCTACAATTGCAAATCACGCCAGGCATGCCACCAGAAGTAAAATAAGGAAGAGAGAGAATGGACATGACAACAGTCGCCAACATCAAGAAGATAGAAGAAGAGTGCACAAAACTCTATGAGGAGAGCGCACAAATATGAACAGACTTAGTGAAATATCCAAAGACGAAGGATGTGGAGGTAAAATTAAGAGAAGCACAAGAAAAGGCCCAACAAGCTTCAAAGAGGATCTCTACACTTCCACTAGCTAAACGTATGACAACAATTTTGGCACATAAATATGTCATCCGTGGAAGTGGAACATATGAGGGATCAACAAAAGATCCTTCAACAACATTTAGGATCATTGCAGGAAGAAGTCGTGAGAGTGATTGGTTAACTAGCCACTGCACATGGAAAGGTGAAGCAAGTAACCCATGAAGCAGAAGATAAACTTACAACAAAGATCACAGGAACAAAGGAAACAATACAAAAAGAAGTGGAGGTAACCAAGGGAGCTTCCCAAAGTTTCATCGAAGCATGGAGGAGCAGGAAACAGGCTTAAGTGGCTTGGGATGAGCCATAGGTGAGTGTTGGGGGTCTGTTGGACAAACAATTTTGGGATACAATTTGGGTAAAAATCCTAAATATAGAAGAAGTATACAGAGGAAGAAGGAATACTAGGGAGTGTGCAGTTGAGGTGCATCCAAAAGTACAACGTGAAGTAAGATGAATAAACAGAGAATAAAGTAGATAGAATAATAAAGTAGAGAATAAATCAAGAGAAGAAAGAAAGTGAAAAGGAAAGATGGAATACCGACATACTAAATATAGAAGGGCACACAAAAGTAGAAAGAACAAGAATTCAAAGTGGAAAAGAAACATACATATGGAAAATCAAGTGAAAACAACCCGAACAATGGGTTAATTGGAGTAGTCATGCATTGTAATAAGGTTTTGGGATGAACAAAGTAGGTTTTTAATCCCTAGAATGTATGTATAAATATGTAATGGGTTGGGAGAATATGGGTTCCTCCGTGTGGTTATTCTCGAGCAGTATTGTGGAGTCTATTTCAAACTTCCAAGAGCTCATATCTGTAAGAAGGGAGATAGGATAAGCTCGGAAGGGAGAGAATCAATGTTAGAATGCTAAGAGATCATGGAAAGAAAGAGGGGCTTGCACTACAAAATGTCTAGGCTAGGATAAAGGAACATAACCATGATATATCTTTGTAAGCTCATTGTACAAGCCTAAAGCAATTACCAAACACATAATCAAGAAGCCAACCATTGTGGACATAGACTACAGTTGGGTGAACCATGTTAAATCTTATGTTAACTGTCTTTTGTGTGATTGTTCATGGATTATCTTTGATGTTTATTAGATATGAATTGTCTTATGTATAATCATTGCACCATTTCTATGATTGGTAAAGTAATGGGTTATGTTGTAATCAATAATATAATGGTAATATGAACCTGAACTCTCTAATTAGCTCTCAAAGGATAAAGACATATTTATGCACACAGAACTCATAAGTAAAAATGAATAGAATGGTCATCTTCCATTCCCTCACTACTATAGAAACCAGATTCTTGCATTCCCAGTAGATACCTTGGGTGACACTTCATCTATGCATGCAGATGATGCTAAAAGGGCCGATGTATGAAGGGTTTTGTTGGTCAAAGATAACTCGAACCTAGGGTCTTATAATAAGATGTAGTGCTAACAAGCCCTAATGTGATACATGAAATACAAGGATACTACGCCAACTAGATAGCCAAGGTCCCTAAGTCATAATCCCAATGCATTATTGAAATTAAGGAGATTGAACATAAAGAAGGCGAAACTGTGAGGGACTATGAACAATAGTTTAACATTTTTTTGGATAGGTTGATGTTCCAAATCTAGGATGTGCAACATAGAGAATGGTTCATTGTGGGGTTAATCCCCCATATCTGAGTCTTTCTCACCCAACAAAAGGTGACGACTCAAAAAGAGGAAGTTGAGATCGTGATGTTCTTGGAAGCTACACCCAGAGGCATAGAGAGATCAACTGGGTTGGCACAGGTTTAGTCGCAATTGGCCAACCTAATGATATAGTTGCAAGATATGGCCAAGACTAAACTCATGTGTGATCACGTTTGGTGTACTACATGTTGTTTCGAGGGGAATCATCGAAATGAGTTACCTGTCCTTCTAAATTATGTTGCAACATGCGCACCAAGTGGATTTCAATATCAATAGTCAAGATGGTGTGAAATATGCAGGGAGTGGGGCCATGTGCCACCCTAATATCCCACATTGCAGATATACTAGACAACAACTCACACCACATTCTATGAGTTTTGTAAGTCTGTCGACCATGATGTCAAAAACTTCTTCTCCGTCCAATTAATGCAATATAACACCTGTTATGCATTATGGGTACATGAGGATAAAAAAGGTGGTGAGTGTGGTGGAGGAGACAAATGTAGATACCAAGGAGGACCCCGAGGTGGATATGGGTGCAGTCAAGGCCACATGTATGATTGAGGAGGAGGTAGACCCCCCACCTATTTTAATTGCAGTGAGAATGGTTATTTCTCATGATTTTGTACCAAGTTACGCATGCTTTGTTCCTATTTTCATATTCATGAGCATGTAACCAAGGATTGTCTCAAATTACTGAAGAAGTGGGAGGACAAGAAGACACATGGTGCATGCCAAGTCGTGAAAAAACATAAAGAAGAATGAGTAGGATGAAATCCAGGTAGTAACCCATGGAGGGGTGAATATAGGGGCATACTTCGAGCATGGCGAAGGCTTGGGTCAAACACTAGATGGAAATATTAGGAAGGAACCTTATCCCCCTCCTAAATTTTATTTTTCTCAGTAGAAGCAGTTTTTGCATGATGAAGAAAGAGCAATGGAATACGAAAGAGCACGCAAGGAGATGAAATGTGTGACTTAAAGGTCTCTTGAAGAGGCATTGATATGGCGGGAAGTACACAGGGATACATAAAGGTCGCTAGAATAAGCATGGATCCATGAAGAGGTGCAGTGTGTGATGCATAGGTCATTGGAAGAAGCTCATGCACGTGAGGAATTGCAATGTGTGAAAAAAATATCTTTGGAGGAGGCTCATGTGTGTGACAAAATACAATTCATTACCCCAATATCAATAGAGGAATTATGCACATAGACTTCACTGTGACGTGCTGAGAAAAAAACATACAAAGAACAACACTAGGAGGAGTTTCAATGAATAATGAATGCATAAGCCTTGTGCGACTTAAGTTGCATGGAAGAAGTCAATGATCAAGTCAAAACCTTCTTTCACTATTGTTTTCACTTACTTAAAGATCAATAAGTGGAAATTAAGTTAACCTCGATGCTAGCTAATTTCATGAAAGAAAAAGGAGAGTATACCATTATATCTGCTCCACTACCGGAAAGAGATGGTTGTGAGGTCAATAAGTAAAATCACACTGGCTGGGAATTGAAGATGAAAACAAAGCTTGGTGGGTAAGACATGGATGAAGTCATGTTGGATATAGGATCTGACGTGAAAACGTTTCATAAGAAATCATGGGAAGTGATGGGTAAGACTAAGTTAGTCTGGTCGCCCATTTAGCTCTGACTAGAAAATAAATACAAGATCTATCCCATAGGACAGGTTGAGAAAGTAGAAGTGAACATAGAAGGAGTGAAGAAAAAGGAAAAATTAGAAGTCATCAAGATAATGGATGATTTTGATCCATATCCTACACTAATGGGGATTGTCTGGGAATTTGAAAATAATGCAGTGTTAAATTTGAAGAAGCGAAAAATTTCCTTTGAAACCGACACCTTGCTCGCGGTCACACCACTAGATCGATACAAGGGAGACCAATACAATGAGATAATTGATGAGGATGTGCGGATCTCATTGATTGAAAATATTTACAAAGTAATGGGGTGTAGGGAGGACTAGATCAACCCCACCACAGATGGAGAGTTAAGCTAGAGAAGTGTCAAGTCTTATGACACAGATTCTGAGGATTCCATGGAGAGGTGGAAAAATAAGCTATATGAAGTCTCAACAAGGAGGTGCAAAAATATCTATGGATAAGAGTGCATCAAAGACTTTGGATCCTATTAGTATGATGGGTTGGATCTGGTGGACACATTAATTCCATAGATACAACACATTCTAGAGTACCGACAACCTCTCACACTTTACTCAGTATATATAGGGATTTGTGCGTGCTAGTCGGATGCACATTGAGAATCATATCATGAACGAGTAGAAATCAAATCATCCATGCATGAACAATTTCAAATAGGTATCGACATCTAACAATACACATGCCCCTACGAAAGGCGTTGGATCACAAAACAGAGGCGAAATTTACATGGTCACTATATGAATGACCTTCAATGGCTTCCCAAGAAACACCATATTTCCTCGATTACGAAATTTTACGTTGGAAAACGAATGTGACCTTCAATATCCCATGATAATTTATTCCCTGCACACTTTCTCCTCAACCCCATTGACCATATAGATGAATCCAACACAAATATCAAAGCAATGGTTAGCCAATGGATCCTACCAGAGCCTATTGCACCTAGTCTTCTACCTCATGTGTTGAATTTGACCGGTCATGCCTCGATGAGGTTATGTGGTGACCCACTTGGGGTCACTCTGTCCCTTTAATCCATTAATCAATTCCTATCAGATTGCATCGAACCATGCACCACACCTATGGAGAGTAAACTTGTGCATGGGCTCTTCCATCTATATCATGATTGATTTTGAATATCTGGCGGTGGCCACAAAGTGACAATATCAATGGTCAAAGTGACAAGTCACCCTCACACATTCGTTATAGCTAATTCAGAAACACATGACCCATTAACACCATTGGAAAGAGGACAATTCCCTAATTTAGAATAAAAGCGACAATTATTGCAAAAATCAGTGCAGGCCTCAACATTAATGAAAATACTCCAACACGAGTTACAGCATGCCAATCCCAATGAATGAATTGGGGCGAAGTACGAGCCAACCTAACAAAAATGTGGCACACTGAATCCACATGCAGAAACAACAGTGTGTCCTTATGGCTCCATTTTAATCAAAACACCCTTCTCCTTCCACTTCCTCATTGTTTCTTTTTCTCTGTGTTGTACTTACTCTACCCCTACTACCATAATTAATACTATCTCCACTCATAATCCTAGTCCACAAACAAGTCCAACATTGTTACAACCACTTCTAATATGGATTCATCTGGCCAAGATAAAACTTGGACAAAGTCTAAGGCTTTGAAAGAAATGTCACTTCCTGATCCTGTACTTCCCTGCGGCGTCCTCAGTGAAGATCTACCATTTGACAAAGTAACCTTCCTCAAATATGTCGACTAAAATATACGTGACCCCCAACATTTCCCTGAACATAATCTTACCTTTGCATGGTACTCTGAAATCCACCCCCCAACTTTTAAATTGATATGGTGAATGCCCTTTCATTTCATGCTCCCTGGTTCTTACCACTTCAACATTCCAAGGAGGCCGAAAAAGATGATTTCCTTTCTAAAGCATTCAAGCAATGGTACACCTAGCTGATCAATGCATCTGTCAAGCAAGTTCACATCCCACCCAAAATATTCACTAGGTATGAACATCATCTTCATTTTACATGTAATTCCCATAATGTGGTCAACTTTGCTTGCACAGATCCATGTAAATCAATGTCGTATCAGGAGAGTTGATCAACGTCATTCGGGAGAGTCAATACCATGCCCAAGGATTCACTGTGTTGGTCACTCAGAGATTCAAATTGTGGAATTTTTTATAGATCCCTATAGAGCTCACGACTCTCTATGATTGTACTCGCATGGTAGAGGCTAAGGTTGCAAACAAAAATGAGATGTGGGTTTACTTTCCCCCATAGAGCGTGTCACTGCAATTCATTTCATTGCCACATAAACAAAGGATATCACTTCTAATCCGAGATATTTTCATCTATGTGACTTATTAAAGAATTGTATTAAATGAGCATAAATTAAAGTGCACCATAAAGAAAGAAATCTCAATAATAAAGAGACACAATCATCAATCTAAAAACAAAATACTTGATAAAATAGCTCGTCCCTGGTGGACTACGTCTCTTGGTTCTGCTTTCAAATGGGTAGGCCTTTTTATTAGCTCAACAAAATAATTTGGAAAAATACATAAGTATACCTCATTATGGAATTAAACTGTAGAATCATTGCTTGGATCATAAAACAGAAAACACCATTGAATTTGTGGCATTGAATTACCCAAAAATGTCTGTCTCCATGCCTCAATATGACTCTCGCACTCCCAGGCCCATAAGAAATTTTGTCTCGGTTTCCATGCCTACAAACTGCAATTAATTATTTAAAACCGAATTGAATTCCTTTCTCGATCGTACCATCGCATGTCCTCTCCTCTGTGCATTGAAAAAATTATCCTTCTAAAAAATAATCCGAGCATAGTTAACCAACAAGGACATTGGCCTAGTTGTTGGCAGATATGTAATAAAATATTTGTGATTAGGGAGGTATCGTGGTCAAACCTATGGGCATCCCCCTTTTGGATATGTTGTTACAACCATTCAAATGTTTGGTACTAAAACTTGGCAGATTGTTGCTACATATGGAGGATATGTCGGATCTGGCGGGATCGACCACCAAATCTGGCTACAAATTTTGGTAGACTATTGATTAGGCCACTAGTTTTGGTGGATCGATGGAAGCTTGAACCGAATATTGTGGATCCGCTGCCATATTTGGCAGGCTGAGGTTTTTTGTTCGCCAACCCTTTTTAATTTGGAATTTTGGTTGATGGCCCTCATTGGGCATTTTCCCGTTGCTACGTGGCAGCCCATGACTGGGCCACGTAGCAACCATCCATTGGTCCACTTCATCCACTTGCACGATCATCCCACCATGTCACTTGCCTACCATGTCATCCTGCCATGTATTGTACGAAATATCATGTGGCTGTACGGACTGCCATGTGGAACTTTCCCACTGGTTTGTGTGTAGACCTAAAAATTTTGAATTTGAGTGACACGTGGAAGCCTCTGGTGTTTCCACGTCATCATGATAACGTCATAATGAAACATGTCGATCTATGATTTTTCCAAGTACCCTGTACAGACACTGACGTCACCCGTACTGATGTTGACATCAATAGTATGGATGGTGACTCATCCATGTTGACTAGGCTAGGTTGACCAAAACTTTGACCGTGAATATCTTTCGATCTGTAACTTCCTTTGATGAAAAATTTACGTCGTTGGAAATATTGCGACGTGATATTCGTGATGATGCCAATTGTTTTTAGTTTTGAGGACTTTGAATTGTTTCCCTTTCTCCACCTGCTGAGGCCACTGTAAGATTCCTGAGGTACTTTTGAGGACTCTTAGTCATTCCTAGGCCTCTCTGGATCCTTTCATATCATTCCTTCCCACTGAGAGATTTTGGACCATAAAAATTATTTATCAATCAACAAGTAACTGAGGGAAGAGTTCCCTCACTTTGTCTTTCTCAATCCACTTTTCCTTGCTTGGATGTGTGCCCTTTAATCCCACTCGAAGATAATCAACATCACCCCTGCATGAAGTCCTTGTTCTCTTGTCCAAGATGATATCTTCCTTCAACTCATCCAAGTACTCAGGAGAAAACTCATCAACTAAAGGTATTGAAACTTCCTCACCCTGATCGATGATCATGGGAGGCTAAAAAAGTTTCAAGGTTTCCACGTTTACCACTGAGTAAATCTGCATATAAGGTGGAATATTTAACTGGAAAGAATTGGTGTCTCTTTTCTCCAAGATAGTGACTGGTCCATATCAGATAGGATTGAGTTTTTTTCCTTCACCCTTCAACCGATCTTTTCTGATGTGAAGCCATACTTGGTCTACAACCTAGAAATGATGATCAACCATGTGCTTGTCGTGTAGATTTTTATACTATTCTTGACTTTTCTCCAACTGCTCCCTGACTGCTTGGTGCACTTGTTGCATCCTTTGAATGAACTTGCAAGCCCTATCTTCATTTCTTTCTTTGTTTAAATCGACATCTTTCCCATACATCAAGTTCAAAGGGACCTTAGGAAAGTATCCAAAGCATGTCTCAAACGGTGAACACTAAGTAGTGGAATGTAAGGCTTGATTGTAATCATGTTGAATATAGGGTATCTGGTCATCCCACAACTTGGGATGATTTCTATGGTAGCCTCAAAGAAAATGTACCATTGTTCGGTTAACAACCTCTGTCTGATCATCGATTTGTGGATGAAAAAATGTACTCCTCTTCAACTTGGTGCCCATCATTCTCCACAGACTTGTCCAAAAATATCCAAGGAATCGAGTATCTCGATCCGAGATAATGGATGTGGTCAACCCAAAGTGGACCCAAACATATTGAAAGAAGAGATTAGCAGTCTTCTCAGAAGTGACCTTTTTTTTACATGGAATCAAGATACACATCTTGCTAAACATATCCACTACTACATACAAGTAGTCATGACCCCTTTTCGACATTGGTAAACCCCCTACAAATCCCATGGAAATACTTTCCCATGGATGAGACAGAACATGAAGTGGTGAGTACAACCCCAATTTTCTATTAGTGGGATTACAAGTAGAGAACATCAAACACCCCTTTACATACTTGGTTACAATTTCTTTCATATGAGGCCAGTAACAAAACCTTTGCAGGTGAGCCATGGTTTTTCCTACCCCAAAATGCCCAGACACAAGAGAAGTACATGGACTCATTCATTTTTAGGAATACACATCTTTCCAAGATGGTAGAGTAAGTTCTCATGCAAACAATAGTTCTCCACCTATGCACCATGGGTTAGATTCTCAAATACATCTTTAAAATCTGGATCAACAACATATTGTTCAACATAGCTATCATGAGATAAAGAAGCATTCTTCAAAACAATAGAAGCAACAATGGGAGGTCTATAAATCATATCATCTACTTTGTTACTTGTACCCTTTTATACTTGATTACCAAATGGAACTGTTGAAGAAAAACCATCCATCTGTACTGTCGAGATTGTTGCAGCTTGGTTTGTGCTTGGAGATGTTGTAAGGGCCGGTGATCTGTATGTGTGATTGTTTCCTTCCCTAACAAGTAATGCTTCCATTTTTTTACACTTTTAACTAATGCATACAACTCTTTATCATATGTAGGATAGTTAACAACAACTTGGTTAAAAGTTTCAAAGTGGTAACAGATAGGCTTATGATACTACATATATACTGCATTAATAGCGTAATCCTCAACATCCATCTCGATATCAAATGGCTGTTGAATATTTGACAATGATAACACTGGTGTTGTACTGATATTTTCCTTCAAGGTGTTGAAGTCCTATTGTTTATATCCTCCCCACTAAAAAGTGTTCTTCACATTGGTCAAGGCATGCAAAGGAGCTGCAATAAATGAGAAGTTTGTGATGAATCTCCTCCAATACCGAACTGTACCCAAGAATCTTTGTACTTCAGTTACATTTGTGGGCTGAGGCCAATTTACAATTACATCAATTTTGGAGAGATCAATTTTCAATTTTCCTCCTCCTACAATATGACCTAAGTACACCAGTGCAGTCTTGACAAACTCACATTTGGACAATTTTACATACAATTTTTCCCTTCACAAAGTATCCAACCAATACTTTCTTTATATGCTTTACATGTTCATCCCAAGTCCCACTAAATATAAGAATTTCATCTAAATACACAATTACAAAGTCATCTAAGAATGGCTTGAATACATCATTCATTACATGCATGAAGGTCATTGGGGAATTACAAATCCCAAACGACATAACTAACCACTCAAATAGACCCGGTTTGGGTTTAAAGGAAGTTTTCCATGCATCTTGTTTTGTAACCCTCATCTGATGGTAACCACTGCACAAACCCAACTTAGTGAAATAAACAACATTATTTAATTGATCAAGTAAATCATCTATATGAGGAAGAGGGTATCAATGTTTCACCATGATTCTGTTTAAGGCTCGATAATTGACACACATTTGCCACGTGCCATCCTTCTTTTGCACCATCACAATTGGAGAACCGCAAGGAGATGAACTAGGTATGATGACCCTTCGGTCCAACAAGTATTGTACCTGTTTCTTGATTTATTTCATCTCTACAATTGACATTTTGTACATGCCAACATTAGTAAGGGGAGAATCCTATTGAAGATGTATTTCATGTTGGATTTCCCTCTTAGGAGGTAACCCATTTGGTTCCTGAAAGACCTCATCATAAGTAGAAAAAATATCAATTAATTATTTCATATGGGAAGGATCACATCCTTGGAAGGTGTCATATATTCAAACATATTTTTCTCTGAAAACCATGAGTACGTATCTCTTATTAGTGTTTATGAGTCTTTTCATCTGTCCTGCACTAGATTTATTTTCTATCATAAAGATATGGACTCCCTAACATTATGCCACATATATCAAGTGAAACAACATCCAAATCAACTTCATCAACCAATTTTGAATCAATATAAAATCTAACCCTACACTTCTTGGTGACATTAAGTTTTTCTTTGTTGCATACCCAACCAAGAGGATAAGGATTTGGATGTGGTTTTGTTTCAAGACTCATTTTTTTGACAAGTGTCACATATATTAAGTTAACTTGGGAACCCACATCAAACAAAGTATAAACCTTAGTATGCTTAGATAAAACCCTTATGTGAAATAATTCATTCCTCTTTATTTCATCATAATGAGATTCGTTAGTGGAACTTGAACTAGCATGAAGGGAATCTTTACCTTGTACTCCAACCACTGTGATATTTTCCTCATCTCTTGAATCGGAATCAAGATCTTGTTTCATTGTAGCAATGGTATGTGTCTTCCCCTTTCCACCAAAATTCTTTGGTATCTTCTCCGGATTCAATTTCCAACAATTCTCATGATCATTTCTATCCTTCTTGCAATGATCGCAAGATGGATTTACCTCTCCCTTCTTTGTAGTGGCGGTATTTTTGTCTTTTCTTTTAAACTTTCCTTTAAACTGATTATGTGGAAACTTGGAAGGCTTCTTTGTGGGATCTTCTTGAACATTCTTTCCTCTGTTTTCAAGGTGAGTGGCATGAACATAAACTTCTTCAATATTTGTCGAGTTAAACAACAGTAAAGTATGACGAATATAATTGTGAAGTGTGCCAATATACTTCATTAAATTTTCATAAGAATCTAAAGGAATGTTTAGTGCAAGTTCTTTCTTCCTAAATTCTTCCCTGAAACTTTGTACTATTTGACCTTTAATTTGTCTTAAAGTTTTCCATTCCATCATTTCTTTATGTAAATAACCCAATGGATAAAATTGCTTCCTTATTGTTGATTTAAATTATGACCATGAGGAAAGAAGATTACCACACTTACTTATGTCCTAAATCTTTCCCTCCCACCATATGAGAGCAGTGCCTTCCAACCATAGAGAGGCTGATTGAAATTTTACTTCCTTTTCATTAATCTATTATACACGACAATATACTTCAACCTGTCATATCCAATTATCTAGCTTTTCAGGATTAAAATCTCCATTAAACATAGGTAAAGAAACTTTTACATGAAGCTTTAATAATGGCTTCTTAAAAGAGGCTTTATGGTTAGCATTAGAATGATGAGAATGATGAGAATGATCAGAGGAAGAAGAGCTAGAACTCGATGGTGAAGATGAAGCCTCATGAAGGTCTCCTATAGCCCCTTGGTTCACTGAAGGATTTTCATCTTCTTTTGCTTCCTTTTTCTTCCCTTTATTTTTCATCCTATTCTCATAGTCTCCATACATCCGGTCGACCATTTCTGGCATGTGATAGAATACCATATGGAAGTTTTTCTCCTATTCATCATGCTTGTCCTCTTCATCCATTTTATTCCTTCGGGATGCATGACCAATCTTTGGGTTGAAAGTCTTAAGTGTTCCTTCACCATGTTTATTCTTGTCCCTAGTAAGCATTCACACTCAACAATTAAAGTCAAATATGACTGCTCTAATACCAACATGATTCGAGATCTTTTCATCTATGTGAATTATTAAAGAATTGTATTAAATGAGCATAAATTAAAGTGCACCATAAATAAGGAAAGATCAATAATAAAGATACATAAGCATCAATATAAACACAAAAAACTTGATAACGAAGTTCTTCCCTAGTGGACTACGTCTCTGGGTCCTGCTCGCAAATGGGTAGGCCTTTTTATTAACTCAACAAAAGAATTTGGTAAAATACATAAGTATACCTAATTCTGGAATTAAACTGTAGAATCTTTGCTCAAATCAGAGAACAGATAGAACCATTAAATTATTGGCGTTGAATTACCCAAAAATGACTGTCTCCATGCCTCAATCTGACTCTGGCACTCCCAAGCCCATAAGAAATTTCATCTCATTTTTTGTGCCTGCAACCTACAACTAATTATTTAAAACTGCATTGAATTCTATTCCCAACCGTACCGTCACGCACCCTCTCCTCCATGAACTGGAGAAAAGCTCCTTTTAAGAAATAATTCGGGTGGAGTCATCCAACAAGGCCATTGGCCTAGTGGTTGGAGGATGTGTAATAAAATCTTTGTGGTTGGGGAGGTCCTGAGGTCAAACCTACGGGCCTCCCCCTTTTGGCTATGTTGTTAAAACCGTTCAAATTTTTGGCGCTAAAACTTGCCGGATTGCTGCTACATATGGAGGATAAGCTGGATCTGGCGGGATCGTCCACCAAATCTGGCTACAATATTTTGCGGACTATTGGCTAGGCCACTAGTTTTGGCGGACTGGGTTCAATTTTGGTGGATCAGTGGAATATTGAAACAGATATGGTGGATCCGCTGCCATATTTGGAGGACTTGGGTTGGTCATTGGCCAACCCTTTTTAATTTGGAATTTTGGTTGCTGGCCCTCATTAGGCATTTTCCCGCTGCCACGTGGAAACCCATGACTGGGTGACGTGGCAACCATCCATTAGTCCACACCATCCACTTGCACATTCATCCTTCCATGTCATCCTACCACGTATTGTATGGATTTCCATGTGGTTGTATGGACTACCACATGGCACTTTCCCATTGGTCCATGTGTCGACCTGAAAATGTCAAATTTGAGTGCCACGTGGCAGCCTTTGGTGCTGCCACATCATCATGCTGACATCATAATGGCACATGTCAATATATGATTGTGCCACGTACCATATAAAAAAACTGACCTCATCTATAATGATGTTGATGTCAATAGTATGGATGCTGACTCATCCCTGTTGACTTGGCTAGGTTGACCAAAACTTTGACCGTGAATATATTTCGATCTGTAACTCTGTTTGATGAACCATTTACACCGTTGGAAATCTTGTGACGTGATCTTCGCGATGATGCCAATTTTTCTACGTTTTGATGACTTTCATTTTTTCCCTTTTTCCACCTACTAAGGCCATTATGAGCTTCCTGAGGTACTTTTGAGGACTCTGAGTCATTCCTAGGCCTCTCTAGATCCTTTCAGATCAAGTTTAGTGAGGGATAAGTAATATAATATGTGAGAGTTTATCACTTAACTATCAAGTAGGGCTATGGAATGGTATACTCATCTCTCAGAGATACAAGTTATTGTTGATCCCCTCGTCGAACATCTCAACATCACAAATTTAAAAAATCCTCAAGAAACAATCATCGATGCCAAAGAAGATATTGAAATTTCCACCAATATCCGGGCCCAACTCAACAAGCCCAAAAACCAGTATAAGGACTTCGTGGAGGAATTCAAATGTACTTTATCGCCAATGGTGATGATCATTCCTTAAAGAAGATGGCTCAAGGAATAACTAGATAATAGTGATAGGGACCTTTTGGCACCCAAAGTTTTGGGTTCAGTTTTGCGCACTCATTCAATAGTTTTGTGTGTGGCTAAGGAAATGTGTGAGGAATTCCATAGAGTTCACACTGAACCATGTTCTTTCAGTTCCATGCCAATATTAAAGTCTACCAAGTGCGCGTCAGTCCAAGTTTTGTCAGTTGGGCCGGAAAAAAAAATATTCTCGTTGGAATCAAGAAAGGAATCATCGAGAAATATTCTCAAGTGATCATTCCCAACAGCATAGAAATATGTGGGATTAATAGACAATACGCTAGCTAGGAATTTAAGATTTCCCATGATGCAGAGAGTCAATGTGGAGCACTAGAAAGCACCAGAAGTGTGCGAGGAAGTTTTATTAAATAAATGGCTGGAGAAAAGAAGAAAGAGATAGTGCTCCATAGTAGAAAATATATAAAAGGAAGCTCTAACATTATAAGTAAAGATAGCTACTTAAAGAGTTTTGAGTTGTCTTATCTATCAATATTGAGCTCACTCTGATCCTCTTGTATTGTTGTAATGATTTGAATATAGTTTTGAGTCTATTATATGTCTGAGTTTGGAAACAATGTGCATTGTGTAGCCTGTTGTAACTCTGAGGTTTTATATATCAAATGCATGAGGTTCTATGACTATCATATGTTTATGTCCTGCACAATGTATATCTCTAATATGATGGAGGGTTTTGAGTAATATAGATATGACAGCTATGATCCATTATGTGTCTGTGATGTCTGAGTTGAATATATGTGTGTATTGTTTTTATTCTCATTCCTAAATAGTCTATTAAATATGAGTTACATGGGTGCCAATTGCAATGACTATTCATTTGTTTAATCCTTTGTCCCTGTCACAAGACCCTATGGTTTATGTGATCCACTCTTCATCTCAGGTGAGACCTTCCTTGGCCTTGGCCGAGGATTGATATGCCAATGCTTTGGGATTTTGTTGGACTACTCTGGATCAACCCTGGGTCTAAAACTCCCCAGCATTAAGAAGTACGGGACATGCACAAGAGTGGACTGAAAGCGCCCAACAAGAAATAATAGATCTATTATTGGTCAGTTTTTTTGTAATGGTTTTATAGGATAAATCTAATGTGATTTATGTGTGTTGTTGCTATGATTTGAAATATTATTTTTCTCTCAAATTTTTATTTCCTAACAACCCTAATAATCCCATTAACATGAAATGAGGACTATACCATCCCTTACCTATACCCACACAACCTTGGAAAATCGTTTCCATGGATTTTGTGGGAGGTGTACTAAAAAAACGAAGGGACACGACTATCTATTTGTGGTAGTTGATAGGTTCAACAAGACATGCATTCTCATGCCTTGCAAAAGGACCATCAAAGCACAAGACACAACACACATTTTCCTTCCATAGGTCTAGATGTTCTTTGGGACACAAAGGAGTATCATCTCAGATAGGGATACATGATTTCTCAACACATTTTAGATTGATTCGACTAAGCACTTTTCCTTTTGTTTTGTCGATAATAATTCTACCAAAGAAGGAAGAGGCTTGGAACATGTGTATAAACTACATAAAATTGAAAAAAAATACACTAAAAAATAGGTATCGTCTATTGAGGATCAATGATTTGTTAGATCAATTGCAACACATAAGATATTTCACCAAGTTGGATCTCAAATCAGGAGACCACTAGGTATGCGTCAAGGAATAAGACACATGGAAGACTGCCTTTAAGAAAAGGAAAGGTTTGTGTGAATGGTTAGTCATGCTATTTGTTTTATGTAATGCACCAACTAAATTTATGAGGTTGATGAATGATGTATTACACACATATCTAGATTCATTTTTTATAGTCTATGTGAATGATATATTGGTTTATAGTGCTACCTGGGAGAACATATCAAATGTCATGTAGGTGTTAGATACTCTAAAGAAGCACCAAATTCTAGCTAACCTCAAGAAATGTTATTTCTCTTAGCAATATTTGTTGCATTTGGGGTATGTGATAGATGGATCACAACAAGTGCAACAAAACAAAGTTGGTATACATGCTTTCAATGACACCCACATCCAATTTTATAGCTTTGGGAGATCTGATGCACATGGATCCTTTTACCCATGATGCATACAAAGAGTCATACAAAGAAAATGAGGACTTCAAAGAGATGTTTCAATAGATACAAGTCCAAATTCATATAGAAGAAGGTGATGGGAAGGTGGACTATCATTTCTAGAATGGGTTACTCTACAATCTCGTCAAGATCTATGTCTCTAAAGGTGAATGACTGCAGGTTATAAGAGAGGTTCACATCTCCAATGTTACAGGAAATTTGGTGTTGGGATGACAATTTCCAACTTATATAGGTATGTGTACTAGCCCAAAATGCAAGAATATGTAGCATAATATATCAGAGGATGTGTAATTTGTTGTACTAGTAAACCCAATAATGGGAATCAAGGTATATGCCATCCCTTACTTGTACCCACTCGACCTTAGGAAAACATTTCAATGGATTTTGTGGGAGGTTTACCAACAACCAATAAGTGAGATGAACATCTATTTGTGGTAGTGTTCACGGGTATAGATTTTTCCATCAACAGTAAGGGGTTCTCTCGGGTAAAAAGTCTCAATTATACCTCTCACCATTTGGAATAGGGAACCCATCAGGATTCTATCCCAACAACCTTTGTTGGTTTCGTTCTACTGGTTGTGGCACGGTCCACCAATGAGGGTGAGTGATGGGTGGTTGTGCAAATAGAAGATGCAGATGAATACTATTTAAATGCAGGCCTATTATAATTATGATATAACCTATTGTTGGGCTCTAAAGATGTCCTAAAAACAACCTTAGTTTAACATTAATTTATCAACCGTGGATTCATCTTTTCTTTCAAGAATATCAGCAAATTCTATGGAGATAGTTGTAGAGGATAAAATCGTGTAGTCAAAGCAAATATGAGTTTATCAATAATCAAGTTCCTCACACATTCATTAAAACTCTAAAACTAAGATCTTACTCAATAGAATGATAATCTAATCAATAACATGTTGTGAATTAAAGGCATTAACCAATTTGTTGAATTCATCTAGCTAAGAAACAATAATTTAATCTATGAAAATACTTAATAAACCAATCTATCAATGATTATCTAACCTACTGGAAAAGAACAACTAAGTACTGTAGAATTGAAAAGGAACAACAAATGCAGATTTAAGAAAAAGGAACAACAAATGCAGATTTAAGTGAAAGGAACAACAACTGTAAATTTAATAAAAGGAGCAACGCGTGTGAAAATGAGAGGAACTTTCAAGCAATAAACTAAAAAAATGGGAAATGGAACAACAATCGATAACCTAATGAAACATATATCCTCTGTAAAATAGCATAACCAATTTATAAACATCAACACACTCATGCCTTTATCTTAACTGTTGCAAAGAGATTTAAAACAGAGAACTGAAATCAAATTGATACGATTACAGATTGAGACAGTAACTCCTTTCGCCTGGGCCCATGGTCTTCAGAAGTACTGCTGCTAGAAACTTAGTATGAAAAGATGGTAAAAATGCTCAAGGCTTCCATTAAATTCATAACTGGTAAAACATTTACAATAGACTGCTTGTACAGAGCGATTCAGAGATATGAATGCTTGGATAAATTTCTTGGATGTTTCTCTATGGTTCATCACCCTCTATATATTACAATGATATGGGTAAATTAAGCTATCTTGAGGATCGAGAGATCCTCATGATTGATTTTACTATTTATAAATATTACAAAATAGAGAATCAATCTTCCTCAAAACTGCTTTGCGCCTGATTTCTTCGACCTCCAATAGTATACACATCTTCATAATATTCTTAGATATCTTGATTTTAACAATATTTGTCCATTCCTACAATAAAATCAAATAATTCAAACCGAAATTCAAAAATTATCTAATATCACTGAATAATATTTCTAGAAGCCTTTTTAATCATTTTCTTTCCTAATTATTTCTAATTAATAGAAAAGTCAATCAAGATTATATCATAAACTATGGTGATAAGGAGGATATTTATACCTTTTTCTCAACTCAACATACCCCCCAGTTTACCTTCTTGCATGTCCTCATGTAAGCAAAGACTTTACATGTAAAGCAGCGATGTTAAACGAAGGAGAGGTCTTTTTTCCAGGTCTCTTGAACCCATTCTTACTTCTGATCTCTTCAAAATCAGTTTCTTCCTCCTTCTTACGAATTTCATAATTACTCTCATAATCCTCTAGAGGATACCAAATAATAGGAGGACTATATTTGCACCCAATCTAGGTAGGCCCTTCATCTAGAATCATTCTGGCATACCTCTCCAAACTGAAGGTAGCTGCATGAAAGTTTTTGAAACCAAAGGGTTCCCTATTCTTGACTTCATTTGGGGAGACATATCATCTTAATTTGAAAGTAGAAATAACTTCTTCTATAAGCTCCCTAAAATATGGTATACCTGAACGTACAACCTGTCAGTGAATATGAGCTAAATATTCTACAACCTTCTACCTTTCCATGAATGTTTTGTGTTGCATAATGGTTGTAAAGGATTTAGGAGGTTCCCCTCTGATCCAGAGGTCTATCCCAGTCTCCCTTTTCATGAAAACCTTGTGTTCTTTAGCCCACCTGGCTTGGTTCTTGGTAAAATACAAGAATGCTTGAAACTGTATGTCCCCAATGAAAGGATTAGGGTTCTCTTTTTTGTTTTCTCCCAGGATGAAGTTGTGAAGATATAGCTCACACAAAAAGTATTGTACTCCTTCCTCTTGTTCTATAAAACATGAAACAAACTCAGAAACAATGGTGAACTCAAAATGTTTTCCTTCTCTAATATATTTTAACCTTAGAAACAAATAATGTTCCAATAAAAATAAGGTGTAATTAGTAGCACGAGCCCTACAAGCTACTATATCAGAATAAACAGAGAAAATCTCTTTTATTTTCTCCAAAGCTTTATCTAACTAGCCCTGTACTTTCTTTACCTTTCCTTGAGCTCTGTTGATCTCATCAAAAGTCTCATTCTCTGTTGCTAACATTGCTTGAAGTTGTTTGACAACTTTATGATGTTCTTCCATTGTTACCATTTCACTCCTTCATTGAGTAAGGGTCTGTTGGGTTTGTACCAGCTCTGCCTCCAACCTGTTAATAATGGCACCCTGTTCAGGAGATTGAAATGCTTCCTCAGTATGAAAAAATATCTCTTTTGTTGTTGGGTAATTTGTCTGGGTCTCTATATAAATTGTCTCCAAAGGAGCAGGAAAATCTGTAGGAATAACTTCTTTAGTTTGGACAGTTGTTCCTTCTGCTACTGGAATCTATGTTTGAGTTTCTATTTCTGTTGTTTCCAAAGGAGTAGGAAATTTGTTTGTGTCCCAACAGAATTGGTGTGGACTATCCTCCTGGGAAGTGGGTTTATTCCCTGTATTCTAGGCCTCTTGGATTTCTTCCTCTCATAGGCCTTATCATCTTGCTCCAACTGTTTCCTTCATTCTCTAATTATTTCTTTGAGTCTACCAACTTTTTGTTTCAATTCTTTGATTTTTTAACCCTTTTCCTCAATATCTTGTTCTCCTGTTTCAATTTTCTGATTTTATTGTGGCCTTTGTCTGTTGTTTTCTGTTTGTGGGGAATTTCAAGGTCTTCCCCACCTTGATCAGTTGGTGACTTCTCCCCTATTTCTTTTGGGTGCTCTGTCTATTCTATAGGATTGTTTACCTCAATGTGAGGTTCTGGATGTTTTTTATCTTTGAGGGATGGAATTCTTATGTCAAGGAGATCCAAGGTAGGGTTTGAAGAAGAAGTTGGTGCTTGTTGTTCTTTAGACCTGCCTGTGTCTTCGGTAACTGATGTCCCTAAATTCCCCATTACTTGTGCCATCTCTACCTCATAACTTTTGAAGAATTGTTCTGTAAGGTTTTCGAGTGATGGTTGTTCTATCTGTGCATTGTTTTTAGTGTTATCATGTGATGGCTGCATAGTTTCCTACTTGTTTTCAGGATGAATTGTCTTTTTACCCCTTCTTCTTTTCACAGTAGAGGTTTCAGGAACAACAATTGTTCTTTGTCTCCTCTTCTTTGATGTTTCGTCCTGTTTGGTCTGGGTTTCTGCCAGCTGGATGGGGTCTACTTCAATTTTATTCTGGGTTAGTGGAGTTTCAATTTGTTCATTGTCTCCTTCTTCTTGAGCTATCTCAATTCCATGTGAGGGAATTTCTTGGTGGATTTCGAGTTGTTCGATTTGTAGGGGCCTATCGGCCTTGATTAAATCTCCCAAATTTATTTGAGTTTGGCTCAAGGCCTTGTTTACTATTAACTTTACTAGTCCTTGGTGATTAATTAGAGTGACAAGGTCTTTAGCCTTTTGAGTTCTTGCAACAACTTCATGTAGCATGGCATTTAAAAAGAATGACAAATTTATTACTAACCTTTGTTTTAGCGTTGCTAAAAATTTGAGGTGGTGCGACCTCACCACATCGTACCTCCCATCACATGTGATATACCTTTGTATTACTCCTGCTATCTCCCTCCATGGCTTGCTGAGAGAAATGGGGTTGATTCCCTTCCCTTTTTTATCGATTTCTTCTCCAGGTTCTACGAAAGATTCCACAACCTCCTTGAGTGTTGTATACTCTAGTCTATTGTATGCCTTCATTGGGGAGGCCTGTAACCTCTGCTATAATTTCCTCAATGACTATAATTTGTATGTCTCGGATCATGGAGACTCCTCTCTACAAGTTCTGGAAAAATGCTAGCGTGATATTTGTGTCATACCCCCGCAATCTGTTGAAATATTCTGTCCACCCCAGACGATCTAAAATTTCCCTTGCCTGGTCGGTTACCTACAACAATGTGGGATCTCGGCATACACTTCAGTCTCCCATGTCTTCTGTGAACAGATGAGGACAACTATCGTTCACGGCTGCATCTTAGTTCAACCAGCTTTTGAGACAATATCACCAAAAATAGCGAATATCATAGAACAACAAATGTATATAAAAATGTAAGTTTTCCCATTTATTGCAATCATTATTATCTATCAATACATGTGCATAATATCCACCCCCTCATAAATGAAAAGGTCAACCTCGACCATCGATATGTGCGAGTGTAATGATGGAAGGTAGTTTAAGTGAGGGGTAATTACTACACCACTGTCGCCGCTTGGAGAACAATCATAAATAACCTTCAAAAGCACTTTAATGGTAATCATGAACAATAGTTATTGTTTTGTGTGAAATTCAAATTTACATACCTATGTTCAAAAAACGTTTAAGGAAAAAGATTCTAAGTAATTTTAAATTTGTTCACGTGTTTGGAAATATTCCACATGTCATAACGTTGTTACTTTCCCTTGTTATTGTATATAACCAGAATGATAGCCTCTTTGTTAGGAAAGGAAGTCTAGGAACACACAAAAAACTTGGCATAATTAAGGTAAACTTCGATACCACAGGCAAAGTCACTGCTGCCAGCAGGCGTCCATAGCTGCGACAAGGTTTCCTTTTAACCCATAGATGAGCCCGTATCCTTAACAAATAGTTTGAATCATATTTTCCCAAAAATACCACTATCCTAGTTTGGTATCTAGATACCGATAATGCCACTCACTAGATCGTAACCTAAGTGAACAAGTCAACTCGTGATGAGACCTCTTGTCCTTTGACGAAAAAATACCAAAGGCCTTTGCCCTGGTGTGGTAGCCATAGTGGGAATGTCACTTATGTTATTATATGATGATCATGGTAGGTTGGATCGTGATGAGACCCCCTATCCTTTGTGGGAGAAGTTTATTTATTTACTTATATTTAATTTTTGTTTCCATCTTTTTTTTTTTTTAAGGCTCTATTAAGGGAGGCTCATCTACTCCTTAAGAGTGAGGGATGGAGTAAGAAGTGTAAGAATGCCAAGTAAAAATGTACTTTAGACTCCTTATTATGATATGAAGGAAAATAATCATTCAAGTATATATATATAGGGGAAAGAAACGAATTATGGTGGTTAAGGATTATGAACAATATTTAAGATAATTCAAAGAAATTAATCCAAAAAAAATTCAATAAGGTATGCTAGATAGTCCACAAAAAAATGAGAAATCGTTCCTATGATAATTAGAAGTGATGCTGGTGAAATTAATTAGTGAAGGTCATACCCAAAGGAGTGGCTAATGTAATAATGGCATGCTTGTTCATGAGAAAATAATCATGACTTTTGAGAGAAAGGAACAACAATAAGGAAAAACCACATAAGGAACAACATATGTTTATTTTGAATGTACAACGCTATCCGAAAAAGGAACGGTAATCACGAAAAAGGGAACAACAGTTGGAAAAAAGGGAACGACAATCGTTACTTTCAAATGGACGTCACTACCCGCGAAGGGGACACCAATCGCACGAAGGGAACGACGGTTGTTCCGTTCAAATGAACAACAACTACATGCAAAGGGAACAACAATCATACGAAGGGAACAACATTTGTTCCATTTCAAATGAAAGACAACGATGATGTTCAAATTTTTAACCATCTAATTAAGTGATTGAAAACCTCTCGTAGACATTTTTGTTTTAGCGAATATAGGATTGATTAGTCATAAACTAAATTCATTTAATTTTTATGGGTAGGTTTATTCAATAATCAAAGTATTGGATGGTTTGTTAGTGTCATCCATTCATTTCCTATTTATTATAGTTGTGCATTCTTTTAGTGAAATCTCCTGAATTTTTGTTGCAGAACACGACATATTCATTTCCTGTGTAAAACCAGATTTATATTTGATGGGTTTTGCAAAGTGAGACGGGAGCAATTTGAGGTTTAAATATGGAACAAAAAAGAGTGCTAATTATATTCATTACAATCATCGTTTCTAGTTTTTGTTCTACTAATTTCCTATAATGACTTTCCTAGGAAGTAAAAGAAACTAAAAAACTCGATCAAATCTTTAAAGAAAGCTATATACAATATGTACAGTGCTGGTAAAAATCATAATTTTTATGAAGTTGAAGTTGTTGGGTTACCTTCCCAGCCAACTAAAATATGAACAGTGGGGTCCTTATTTACTTCTTGGCAAAAGGATTCTTTCGAAAGCGGTTGATGGTAGAGTCATAGCCGATGTCCATTTACCAGAAAAGGAGAACCAGACTCGTCGATGGTAACCAAAGTGACAGTGTAATTATCATGAAATTCATTGATTTCATACGGTCCCAACCACCCTATCTGTAATTTTCTAGGAAAATATTGAAATCTGGAATCGTAGAGAAGCGCCCAATCACCTTTTTGGAAGGATTTCTTCTTGATATGTTTATCGTGCCAGCTATATCTCTATTGTTGAATAAAAGTTGTGTGCTGCAGGGAAAACATGTGTGGTTCGTCTAACTCATTGAGCTTATGTAAGCATTGTGTATGTGCCTCCGCATGATCCAGTCCAATTTCCTAGGCCATCCTTAGAGTCTTGATCTCAAATTCAATTGGAAAGATGGGATCTTTTTCATAGACTAGATGATAAGGAGAGTATCCAGTAGTGTTACGCCATGTCGTGCGATAGTCCCATAAGGCAGTTGGAAGCTCAGCTGCCCAATTCTGACGGTTTGTTGAGATTGGTTTTGTCAAAATTGCCTCCAAGACTTTATTGGTACTTTCTACTTGTTTTTTTTCCTGTGAGTGGTAGAAGGAAGTAACTCTGTGTTTAATATGACAATTGCGCAGGGTGGCCATGATTTTATGGGTTGTAAATTGTGACCCTCTGTCAGTGATTACTTCCTTGAGTAATCCATAGTGTACAAATAATTCGAATAGAAACTTAATGACTGCTTCCTCTGTTGCATTTGGCAAGGCTACTGCCTCTACCCATTTGGTCATATAGTCTGTTGGAACTAGTATATAGGCCTTCTGGTTTGATTTTGGGTTGAAGGGGACAAAAAAGTCTAGTTCCCATCTCTTAAAAGGTTCTGCAACCACTTGTGCTTGTAGGGGAATTTCATCATCTTGGCCTGGACGACCCGTCCTTTGACATCTATCGCAGGTCTGCACATATTTATTTGTGTCTTTGAATATTGAGGGCCAATAATATCCCATCTGTAAAATATTATGCCAAGTTATACAGTCTACAAAATGTTTGCCACAGGGTTCATCATGACCCGCCTTCAAAACATTGTAAATTTAATCATCTCTTACACATCTTTAGATCTGGAGGCCAGCCCCTGTGTGGAAGATATATCCGCCAATCTAGTTGAACTCTGCACTGCAATGGATGATAAGTTTCCTTTCCCTTGATGATAGCTGTGCTGGTAGTTTCCTAGATGCCAAATAATTCTCCAAATCAACGTACCACGGTGTCTTAATAGTGACAGTGAATAGGTGTTCATCTGGAAATTGGTCTTCAACTGTCAAAGAGTCATCTGTTTTGGGCACGTGAGACAAGAAATATGCAACGAGATGTTGATATTATGGTAGCTTCGGGAGGTATCAACCTCCATTGTGACCTTTGACAAGATTAGAGTATTTTGGAAGAAAGAAAAGAAGTGAACGTAACCCTAGAAGAGATGTCAGCTGAGAGAGATAATTAATATGAATTAATTAGTACCTAGAATGAGAAGTCGGCCCAGGCAGTCTGCCAGGATTAGTATAAATACAGGGTGCTAGTCTTCATTTGACACACACTTCTCATAATTACAGAGAGACACTTGTGCACACTGCAGTCTAGCAATCTTCTGCGCAAGTTCTGGAGAAGGTGTTGTTGCCAATTCTGAAGCCTATTGCTTCTATATTTTTGGTTTGGACTCTCTAATAAGTTGTGGTTACTTCTTTCTTGGTGCATTATCCTTTCTTGGCTATTGGATTGCTACCAGGATTCTTCTCTTTGTCAAAGTCAACGTTCTCAGAGGGTGGCTTCGGCCTATGGTTGGGTGACAATAGTGATATTGTCTATGATAAAACGAGCACATTATAACACATTATGGGCCCACTCCTCATTCATTCATTCTAATCACTAGAAGGAAGCATAGCCATTAGGATACTAATCTTGTTAAAGAATTGCCGCTAGGGTTACTAGCAGGAGCAACTTCCAAGACACTGTCGCTAGGGTTACTAGCAAGAGCAGTTGCAAAAACCCTAAAACCCCAATCCAACACCTTGTGATGGAACATGTCATTCAAGAAGAAGATATTCAAATTTCCCTTAGTCCAACGCATCTCTTGGCACTCTCAGAAAGAAGAAACGTCAAAGTTGAAGTTTTGGATCAAGGCATGACAAGTCACCAGTCAACCGAAGTCATGAGTGAAAAGACTAGTCATCTACACTACTCAGCACTCACATAAACGATAAGATGACATGTGGATAATTTATAGTGGAGATTCTAGGCATATGACGGGAGATCAAGCTAGACTCTCAAATCTAAATGAGAAGAAGACATCGTACAAGGTAGAGCTTGGAGACAAAAGAACTTACCTAGTCGAAGGATTTGGACAAGACTCCATCAAGTTGAAAATAGGTAACAATGTTCATTTGAGCAATGTCTTATATGTACCTAGTTTAGAAAAGAATCTTGTATTCATATCTTTCCTATAAGACAAAGGAAACATAATATCTTTCGTAGATGGAAAAGTGTTATCTTGGCATAAAGACTCCAGCATAGAGAATGTTAGGGTTATTGGAACCCATGAAGGAAATCTATATAGACTACTAGAACAAAATGAAGAAGCTCTTGTACATGATGAAGTCAATCCCAATGAACTTTAGCACAAAAGGTACGCTCATATTAACTATCAAGCATTACCTTTTCTCAAAAATATGGTTGAAGGAATACCAGAATTGCAATCTACACATGAAGGGATTTGCAAAGGATGTTCTCTTGGAAAGAATATCAAGAAACCATTCCCAAGAAGCAACAATAGATCTAAGGAGATTCTAGATCTAATACACTCATATGTTTGTGGTCTGATGCCAGTCAAATTTCTAGGAGGTTCCATTTACTACGTAATCTTCATAGATGATTACTCAAGAAAGACTTGGTTATATCTTCTAAAGACAAAGGACGAAGTATTCAACAAGTTTCAAGAATTCAAAGAAGAGACAAAGAACCTCATGAACAAGAAAATCAAGACCTTAAGAACATATAATGGAGGAGAATACACACCAAAGGAATTCGTTGCATTCTACAAATCGATCGGGATTAGGAGGGAGCTGATTGTTCCTCATAATCCTCAACAAAATGGTGTACCAGAAAGGAAGAACAGATCTATTCAAGAAACCGTGAAGGAACTACTAAACGATCAAGCTTTATCCATTTTCTTATGGGGAGAAGAAGCCATGACAACAATATATTTCCAAAACAGAAGTCCTCGCCGCATATTGAAGGATATAACTCCAGAATAAGCCTTCTCAGGTAACAAACCTAATGTGGAAAACCTAAGAATCTTTGGATGTCCTGTTTACTCTCACATTCCCAAGGACAAAAGGAATAAATTAGAAACCTCAGGAAAGAAGGGAATATTCGTGGGATATAGAGAATCATCCAAGGCTTATAGAATCTATATCCTGGAACAAAACAAGATTGAAGTTAAAAGAGACGTGACCTTCAATGAAAATGTGGCTTTCAAGAAATCCATAGAAGAAACTATAGAAGAAGAAGAGTAGCTAGAACCTATTGAAGAAGGCACATGTCTTCCCGAAAATCAAAATGAAGAAAAAGAACAATTTGATCATCCGATGCAACCATGTGAGACCACTGATTCAAACACCATACCTAAGACCAAGAAATGGCCAACTTGGCTTGAAGCTACCTTACAAGAAGCAGAAAGACTCAAGGCCTCAGATGGGACTTTCAAAAAAAGTAAGAAGCCCAAAAGATTGTCAAGCTATGCAGCATGTATGACAAAGCTTCTAGATGAAGAACCTACCATGTTTGAAGAGGCAGGTCAGAAGAAACAATGTGAAGCTATGACATAAGAACACCAATCCATCATGAAAAATGATGTATGGGAAATTGTGCCTAGACCTAAAGCAAAATTAGTAGTAACTTCAAAATGGGTGTACAAGATCAAACATGCAGCTGACGGAAGCGTGGATAAATATAAATCAAGGTTTGTAGCTAGAGGGTTCTCCCATAAGGAGGGAGAAGACTATGATGAAACATTTTCTCCGGTTTCTAGATATACTTCCATTAGAGCTATCATATCTCTTGTCGCTTCCATGGGATGGAGTTTACATCATATGGATGTAAAAACAACTTTCCTCAATGGAGCAATCGAAGAAGAAGTATATATTGAAAAACCTCAAGGATTTGAAGTACATTCCAGAGACACTCATGTTTGCATACTAAAGAAATCCTTATATGGACTCAAGCAAGCTCCAAGAGCTTGGTATGCCAGAATCGACAACTATCTAACGAGACTTGGTTTCTCCAAAAGTCATGCAGATACAAATCTTTAATACAAAGTTGTGAACAATGTGCCTGTGATTCTACTACTATATGTTGACGATCTATTCCTAACAGGTGAAGAGTATCTCATCATCCAGTGCAAAAAGGAACTAACTTATGAGTTTGATATGAAAGATCTTGATCTCATGCAATATTACTTGGGACTAGAAGTATGGTAGAAGCATGGTGAAGTATTCCTTGGACAAGGAAAGTATGCAATAAATATTCTTCAGAAGATTGGAATGATGGCTTGCAAATCCATGGACACTCCTATGAATACAGATATAAGAAAAGTAAGAGATTCAAATTCTGATCTAGTAGATCCATCACTATATCGACAATTGATTAGGTCATTGATGTATTTGGTAAATACTCGACCAGACTTTTCCTTTGTTGTGAACACACTAAGCCAGTTCCAATTGGAACCTAGCATGAGCATTGGATAGCTGCAAAGCATGTTCTAAGATATATTCATGGAACACTAAACTATGGTTTAAGATATAACACATCCAGTGATATACAACTTCATGGATTCACAGACTCAGATTGTGCAGGAAGTGCATAAGACAGAAAGAGTACTTCTAGGATGTGTTTCAGCTTGGGATCCTCTATGATATCTTGGGGCAGCAGGAAACAGAAGTTTGTTGCACTCAGCACAACGAAAGCAAAATATATCGCAACATGTGATGCATGCACAAAATCCATATGGCTGAGAAAGCTAATCTCTGATTTATTTGATCAGGTTCCAGATTCGACCATAATACACTGTGACAATCAAAGTTGTATAAGGCTATCAAAACACCCAGTGTTTAATAAACGGTCGAAAAATATTGAGATCAAATACTACTTTATTCGAGATAAAGTCTAGGAAGGAGTAGTAAAGCTCTAGTATATCCCCACAGATGAGCAGACAACAGATATCCTGACAAAGCCTCTATCTAGAATAAAGTTTTCATATTTTCGAGACAAATTGGGGATCGTGGAAATAACTCCCTTAGTTGAAAGGGAAGAAATGACTCTCCAGGTTGGGAGGGAGCACTGACATATTATTTAATTGAGGATAGTCATTTTCAAGTTTGAAAAATGGTCCAGCTTGGGCAGTTCCTTTCCATTTCAGAAAGTGGTTTGAGATTTCTAACGAACGGGCATTTTCCAGTTCGGAAAATGATCCAGATCAAACTGTCATTTTCGTAATGAAAATGGTTCGATGGATTGTTGATGTTCCATAGAAAATGATTTCCCATTGTGGTTAGCATGGGGAATGGTCTAGGACAGTCTCTCTTCTTGAGGGTTACTCAAGAATACTGGTCCACCTCGCCAGACAGTCATTCTTTCGAAGATCACAGTTGTGAGAAGTTTCAAAAAATGGTTCATTTTTGGAGGTTGGTGCAGGACAGTCATTTCCTTTGGAAATGGTATGGACAGTCATTCCTTAGGGCAGATTCATTCTCTCCAGGTTGCACTTTGTTTAGTGTCGGAGTAATGGCCCAAGGTGGGGAATGGTCCAGGTTCAACAATCAGGGACAGGCATTCCCTAGGGCAGACTCATTCTCTCCAGATTGCACTTTGTTTAGTGTCGGAGGAATGGCCCAGGGTGGGGAATGGTCCAAGCTCAGAAATCAGAAAAATTATTCTTCCTTGATTGAGAAGAATAGTCTAGATAACCCATCATTGATGTTCTACTCTGAGGCTAGATGCTCTTTCAGATATCACAGATGTGAGTAAACGAATGGCCCAGATGATTCAGTTTATATCATAACAATATTTTCTGTGCAGGTTGATATCAGATGATTGTTATGGAGACTGCATGTCTCCAGACAGTAGAGATATGCTACTGTGGTGGATATGTTCCACTGTTTGTGACTATGTGTCACGCTTTGAGTAGTTGTGTACTACTATGGATAAACATAGTTGTGTTCTATCAGTTGACATTGTACCAGTTGTCATGATGGTGCTCGTGATGATACCAGTTGAATGGTCTCTTTATACTCAAGACCATTATCGGTTATACCTCGCTAGCTAGGAGGGAGTGTTGATATTATGGTAGCTTCAGGAGGTATCAACCTCCATTGTGACCTTTGACAAGATTAGAATATTCTGGAAGAAAGAAAATAAGTGAATGTAACCCTAGAAGAGATGTCGGCTGAGAGAGATAATTAATATGAATTAATTAGTACCTATAATGAGAAGTCGACCAAGGCAGTCTGCTAGGATTAGTATAAATACAGGGCGCCAGTCTTCATTTGACACACACTTCTCAGAATTGCAGAGAGGCACTTGTGTGCACTGTAGTCTGGAAATCTTGTGCGCAAGTCCTAGAGAAGGTGTTGCCGCAAGTTTTGAAGCCTATTGCTTCTATATTTTTGGGTTGGACTCTCTTATTAGCTTTGGTTACTTCTTTCTTGGTGCATTAGCCTTGCTTGGCTATTTGATTTCTACCAAGATTCTTCTCTCTGTCAAATTCAAAGTGCTCGGAGGGTGGCTTCGGCCTATGGTTGGGTGACAATAATGATATTGTCTATGGTAAAACGAGCACATTCTAACCCAAGATTCTCTCTTCCAGGCCAATCCTTGATGGTGATGTTGAATTCCTGCAATAGTAATAACCACCAAGTAACTCGTCCATTAGTAATCGGTTTTTTAGCTAAATATTTAATAGAAGAATGATTAGTATACAGAATAACTGGATAGTCTGTTATATAGTGGTGAAATTTATTAATGACGTGTTTAATGGATAAAAATTATTTTTATATTACTGTATAATTTAATTCAACGGGAGTAAGATTTTTGCTAATAAAATAAATAGCATAAGGTTTCTTGTCTTCTTCCTGTCCAAGGACAACGCCTATGGCGATATCCGATGCATCTGTAGAAATATGAAATGGAAGTTTCCAGTTTGGTCCTCTTAGCACTAGCACTGTTGAGACCAGCCTTTTGAGTTATGCAAATGCAACATCACACTTATCAGAACACTAAAATTTCGCATTACCAGTTAAAGCATGTAAAGGTGCAGATGTTCTTGAATTTTTTTCTATGAATCTACGATAATAGCCTGCACAGCCAAGGAAACTATGTACCTCAGTTTGTGTATGAGGTGTAGGTAGATTAAGGATTACCTTTATTTTAGTTGGATCTACCTTGATTCCATCTACAGAGACATAGTGTCGAAGTACCATGCCTTCGGTCATCATCATATGAAATTTCTCATGACTCAAACATAGCCTGGTAGCAATGCATCGTTCCAATACCTTCTCCAGACTACTTAGAGCTTGATCAAAATCAGTGTTGTAAGGGGTGAAATCGTCCATGTAAACTTCAAGTCCTTCATTAATCAAATCAGAAAATATGCTCATAATGGCTCTATAGAATGTGGCTGGAGCATTACATAATCCAAGGGGAAATACCCTATATGCAAAGGTACCCCAGGGACATGTAAATGTAGTTTTATCTTGGTCTTCCAGAGCAATCTGGATCTGATTATAACCACTAAATCCATCTAGGAATGAAAAAAACGGGTTCCCTGCTAAAGTATCAAGCACTTGGTCAAGAAAAGGCAGGGGGAAGTGGTATTTCTGGGTAGCTTTATTGAGTTCTCTATAGTGTACACATATCCTCCATTTCCCATTCTTCTTGGGGACGATTACTAGTGGTGAGACCCACCGACTATCTGAAATAAGATATATGAAATCTACATCCAACAGTTTATGTAACTCTTCTTTAACAACATCCCTGAGATGGGGGTTAAATATTTGTTGGGGCTATCATATGGGTCGGTCATATTTCTCAATATAGATATGATGTGTACAAAGTTGGGGATCGATTCCCTTCATGTCAGGATACTCCCAAGCAAAAGCATGTTGATATCTAGAAGGGATCTGAATCATTTTTTGTTGTTTTTGCTCATTCAAATTAGCATTAATATTCAGAAACCTCCCTGGTACAATTTCAACGGATATGTTGTTATGAACAACAGTAGTGGGAATCTTTTGCTCCATCAATTCTTCCAAAGGATCTCCCTGTGATTCATTATCTAAAACAACTTTTACATTTGATATGTTGGGTTGCTTATAATCATTGGGTTGTTAATGAAGCTACTAATCACATCATATTCTAGTTGGTTCTTGAGTCTGAGATCTTCTTCCAGTGTGAGAGGAGATCACAGATTCTTTTCTAGATATCTAGGTGGTGGCAACTGTTGATGTATGATAGGTAGACTCGGTTTAGATGGAGGATACAGGATGAGGTTCTTTGTATCATTTCCTCTAGCAATTGTCATGTTGTCTGTGTGACATCCTATGTATGCATATGTTGTTGCGAGCCATGGTATTCCCAATATCAATGGGTTTCCATCGAGTCTACTTCTTGGGTTGATAACTAGGAAATCAGCTGGGTATTCCCAAGAGTCAACCGAAATTGCTACATCTTGTAATGTACAGATCGGTTTAACCATTGATCTATCAGAAAATTGTAACATAATTGAAGTAGGTTCGAAGGAGGTGATACCCAGGACATTACAGGTCTCAATGGTCAGAATATTAATGGCTGCCCCCAAATCCACTAGTGTATTCGGAAAAAAACAGTCATGTATCTGAACTGTTACCACAGGATTCCATGGGTCTGTATACTTGACCGTCTCTTTCTTACCTAGAATAAGATCGGGCAAGGCTCCTACCACGTGAAGAGTTGATGGATTCTTATCTTTTCAGACAGGATTCTTCTCACATAATTCTTTTATCATTTTTTCATAGATAGGAATATCTTACAGAGCCTGTAGGAGTGAGATCTTAAAATATAGATTCTTTAGTTCCCCTACAATATTGAAGTTAGGATATACAATTTGTTTTTCTATCATTAGCCTCTCTGGGAACAGGGGAGGAGGAATTCCATCCTCATCGGGATTGTGTTGCTCGACTGTGTTTGCCCCCTTCTCTGCTTCTTCCGTTATGACCACAGTCAAGGGTTTTATTGCTGGTTGTATACTATTTTCATTCTCCTGCTCTTGGTGAATGTTACTTTCTTCAGGAGAAATTATGCACCCTGACCTCAACCAGAGTTCATTGCACCCTACAGAGTTGATTTCCCCATCCAAATTCTCAATAATTTGCACAAGCTTGGCTGGTCTATTATTAGGATTTGGGTTGGATTGAGCTGGTAATTGAGGGCGCATTTGAGGTTGAGGGTTCTAGGGTAATTGAAGTGGATCTTGTAAAGTGGGCTAAGCTTGAGGAGCCATCCCCATGGGTTGATTGCTCATCCCCATGGGGCGCTACCAGTTTTGACTCCAATTGGGGATTTGGGTAGATGTATTAGTCCACTATGAAGGATAGGGGTTATTATTCGAATTTTTCCAAGATGGGGTAGGGTATTGCGAGTTAGGCCAGGTAGGATTTGCAGCTGGTTGATTTGTCCAGGTGGGATTTGCAGCTGGTTGATTTGGCCAGGGTACAGTAGGATATTGTTGGGACTGCTAGGTGGGATTAACAAATGGTTGGCCCTGCCATGTGTTTCCATAATTATGCTGCTAACCATACTGCCCAGAAAAGAAAGAGGAAGGATCTTGTAGCGTACCTGGGGGACGAGCCTGCCATTGGCGACACTGAGCCATCAGATATACCAGTTCTGTTTCCTCATCCACTTCTTTAAAACCAAGTTTCAGTCTTGGGAACGATGGACATTACTTTGTCGCATGGTATTTGGCACAGATGGCGCAAACCCGAACCGTATCCAAAGGACATTCCCTCAGACCACGTTTCTTTCTGCATCGGTGGAAAAATATGGCCAAGGATTTTTCTGCTTTTTCTTATGTCTGTTTAGCCTGCAAAACATCCAATTGAGTAGTCAGCATACTCAAAATGTCATTTTTGAAATTTTCTAAAAGATTACCAACTTTTTCTCTGGTGACACCCCCGCTAGTAATGTTGTTATTTTTGGTGAGGGGAGCTCGTATTCCTGATTTGGTTCGTGTACTTCCACATGAAGACCTAATGCACCATTGGATAATGTTATCATAAGTTTCTTGATAAATATCACCTTTTCCGATTGAATTCAATGTTTTACCCATTCATCCTTTATACCTTTTATCACAGTGGCTTTAAGTACCTCACCTCCTAGTGCACCGTAAGGTGATCTTTGCAAGTTATATTGAAACCTTTCAACATATTCTTCTAGTGTCTCATTTTCTTTTGCAGCCATTTGAAATATTTCCTCATTTAGATCCTCGGTTCTACAGTGATCTAGATATTTCATGAGGAAGACTTGTTTTATTTCATCCCAGGAATTTACAGTTCCTCCTCCTAATCCCATAAACCATCATAAATCTTCTCCTTTTAAAGTGGAAGGGAATAGCTTCAGTTTCTGGGGTTCAGAGGTATAGTCATAACCTCTACACAGAACATCAAATTCAAATAAGAATGCATGAGGGTCCTCTGAGATGAATCCATGAAAGTTTGGAAGATTCTGTAATGGAATGGATTTCATTGGGGCATTAGCAACCAGATCAACTATAGGATATTCCAAGGTGGAAGTCTGTGGTCGCGGTGGATTTTGTTGTGCCATTTGGTCGAAGATATTCCAATAGCCTTCATGGATTTCTTGGTCTGGGTGTTCTATTTGAGGTGGTTGATTATTTGGTCCCTTAGGAGATTTAATCGCGCTGCCTATATCTGGAATTTCATGTGTTCCTTCTCCTATCAGAATCACAGGAGATCCAGGTTCAAGTGGTGATGGTTTTGCCTCAGCAACACCACTGGTCTCCCCTTCTCCTTATTTAAAATTACAGGAATTTCGCTCGTCTCAAGGACTGATAGGTGGGGTATGTGTATTTTGGAAGCTTTGTTCAGTCCCTTCAGTTCCACTATGAACCTTAGCATGAGCTGTAGTTGGTGAATTTGTTGCTTGAGGGATTATAGAGGTTTTCCATCAATAGAAAGAGGCCATGGGATTTGACCAATAGACCTCCTCCCTACACACCAATGGAATAGATTAAGCTACTTCTTATGTTTTTTTTAGTTGTTTGAATTTTAGTTTTTTTTTTAAGTTTTTCTATAGTTTTTTAATATAAATATTTTCCTATTCCAATAATAAAATAGCCCCCCCAAAAGTTAGCTCAAACTATTTTGAGGGTGATGTGAGATCTCTCCTCAAGTGATTAGTTGAGGAGGTTACCAATTTGACTCTCTTTTCAATGAAATAAAAATTATGATTAAACAATTTCTTTCATTTATTTAACATCAATATAATCTTATTAATGTTAAATCATTTTTTTTATGGATCCATTTTTATTTTTATTGTTATCATTTATTATTTTAATAATTATCTTAGATTAAAATCAATATATCATGAATTACAATCAAAATATGTTTTCACTTTAATAATCATTTTGAATTAAAATCAATATATTTAATAATCATTTTGAATTAAAATCAATGTATTTTGGATTACACTCTGTAATCTAATCTATTATAATATTTGATTATTTTATTTTAAATTTGAATTATTATCAATTTATGCTTTATGTCCAATTATTTCATTGAACTATTTATTGTTATTATAATTTAATGGTATATATTTTAAATTTATAAATATTTATAATCATATTTTCTTCTTATTTTGTATGTAGTATAATTTAAAAACTTTGGAGAATACTTTGTTAAAGCATACATCAATAAAAATAGGCTAATAAGCAGTGTTGAGATTGTAGAAATAGATAAAAAGGATAAAACTCTTAAAGTTTTGGTTTATATAAATAAATAAAAATTAATAAAAACTGAAAATTCAAAAAATCCATTATTTAAAAGTCAATAAACCTTTGAAAGTTCCACACCTTATAACCAAGCATATGAGACATATCAGAGTCATAGTCATAGTTTGCTGAAATTCGTCAGCAATTTTAAGTCTGAACATGTAATTTTCACAGTTGGACATGCACATAATGTTGATAATATTATAAGGAACTCTTTGTCTTTGTTGTTCCTGTTGATGAATGGAACGTACACTTTTCAAAACCTAATCCAAAGTGTTTATCCAAAAACATCATGTTTTTTTTTTTTTTTTCCTTCAGTTTTTTTATGTCTTGCAAATAATGAAGAAGAGCGTGCCATTGTATTTTTGAGTTATGCAAGAGTCCACGTTACATACAAATAACACCAAATATCTCCACTAATACAAAGCGGAGGAAGCTTTTTCTGGCACAAAAGACTACGAGCTCAATGTTTAGTCAAAACATCATTTTCCATTGAAATTTAGCAGCAGATCGTCGTACCTCTAATCCGGAAACACAATTTACTCAGTTTTTTACTACTTTGGAGTGTTTGGCGTGTCCAAATTGATATGTGGTCTCAACAATATCCGTTTTCTACTGGATTAATTGGATTGCAGCAATTTTTTTCTGGTAAGATTCAGTTGAAAGTGTCTATAAAAGGTGAACATATCAAATGCCGGAAGCTGCAGCTTTTTCCCTGTCGGGATCCTCAAGATAAAACTCTTTATCAATTGTAATAGCATGTACATCGTCTTCTGGTGCAGTCTGTGGAACTTTTAACTCCACTTCGTCCTGTAGACAATGCTTTAAACGGTCACATTGTTGGAAAACAAACTCTGCAAGTACCTATCACAATATCGGAACACTATTAGTTTTTGCATTCCACCATGAATGTTGGTATTCAAGCAATGCTAAGATTCATAAAATAAAACCCCGTAAGGATATAACCCCCACTAAATATAAATAAAAATCGTAGACCGTATTCATCTCTAAACTATTAAATACGAAGGATCACCAATACCATATATTACACTACAGAAATAGATTATGGAACTCACTTCAAGCCAATAAAGGGTAACATGTAGAAGAAACCAGCTCCTGCATCAACCATTCGGCTAACCTATGGCGTCGATTTCCTTCATAGAAGAGCCGGACGGTGGAGTCGGCAAGAGATCTAACTTCATGAAATCCTCCATTCTATACAGAAATCCAATTTATACTCAGCCACCTGCAATTGAAAAAGCAAGGCCGAGATTCAAGTCTTGCAGGTGAGTACAGTTGGACGGGCTCTCTGGTATTGTACCGGTCAAGTCATTGTGGTCGAGAGACAGACTACCAAGCTGCGTCAGACTGCGGCCAAGTTCTTCTGGTATAAGCCCACAGAGCCGATTTTGTGAGAACCAAATCTGGGCCAAGCTTGAACAGTTCCTATCTCCGCTGGTGTCCCTCCGCTTAAGACGTTAGCAAATGCCCTGAATCTGGTGACTGTTTTTAAGCGGCCATAATCGCTGGGTATACTTCCTGTTAGCAAATTACCCCTCACGTTCAGGTACCAGACGTTTGTAACATTACCGAGCTGCGGCGGAAGGGAGCCCGTGAAGAAATTGGAACGGAGTAAGCTAAGTTTTGGGTAATTGGCGGGCTATCCATTCCTTCCATTTAAATTTCAAAATTCAAACCCAACTATTGTCCACGTCTGCAGAAGACAGCAGGGAATTTCGTCCATTGTCTGCAGAAGACAGCAGGGAATAAATGCGAGGGGCGGAACGGGGCGCTGGGCGGCGGAGGGGTATGACGGCCGCGTTCTACCGGATGGAGCCCGGTGCCCGAGACGTCCCATCGGGCTTCAAAACGTAGAAGCGTTAGCTTACTCTATTTTTTTTCGAAAGAAAAAAATAGGTGCCGCCATAACAGAGATAAAATTGATAAATAAAAAAATCCATGTCGCCCATCAAGCCCACGCACATTCCTTGTTCGAATCTGCTTGAACAAAGGGAAGAGGAAACCAACCGTGAAGCTCCAAAATGATACCGTATAGAGTGAAATATGGCCATCTTTTAAGACTTCATGAGCCAAAATCTTCAATCTGTGGGTGCATTTATCAATTCAGTGGGATGCTTCTTTCTTTGCCAAATCGTGGGTGCTTTATTTTAGCCAAATCCATGTGTGTTTTTTTCTTAAATGGATTATGAAGTAATCCCCCTCCGCGCAGACGAAGCAAACCTTAAATTCTCAATTTGTTGGGCGCCTTTGATAACCAGTGTAGTCTCAATTATTCAACCAGCTAGAATACAAAAATATTGAGGAGAAAAACCTTTACTACAGCCGCCAACTGGTATAGTTAGGGGCACGATTTTGATATACTACGACTCTGTGTATGGAGAACCAAGAACTGGAAAACAAGATCTAAACCTGCACCGACAAAAACTTGTTTCGATTGGAACTGGGGCACTGGTTAAAAAATTCGAAGCCAAGAATATCAATGGAGTTTCTCTTACTGTCTCTGATAAGCCTTGAATCTTTTCCCTTAAACCTCACCGATTGAGTGAAGATCGCTAGATTTCATAGCCTGTAGTGATGAGCGGCGAAAGTCTATCCATGACTTCGGATTAGTTCGCGCTGATTTTGTCGATCGGAGGACTTCCTTGTAATCTTGTCGAAGGTAT
>ML786336.1:3291-27076 GCA_009831015.1 Picea engelmannii | reverse complement strand
GCGCCTCCTTTGACACTCCATATATTCCTCTACATTCACTTGTCTTCCTATGTGTAATACATATTCAATGTTGAGCTCGCCAGTCCTGGACTCTGTCTGTCAATTTGTATATCGTGGAACTATGAATGTTGTTTGGAGGACACAAAACAATAGAAGTACAATGTTGAGCCAGCCAACCCGTAAATACGCTTGTCAATTTGTATATCGCACAAATCTAGCTACTATTTGCAGGACAGGGAACATTAGAGGCCCAATTTATAGCCCTCCAACCCACAAGTCCACAATCCAAAAAAGTGGCTAAGTATGGAATAAGGGATCTGTACATGCTCTATAACATGTCATGTCCATACTTTATAAAAGTACATATTTAGTATGTATTGCTCATTTCTCGGAGCCTGCCAGCCCTGGATTCCGTCTCTCAATTTCTATATCAAAGAACTCAATAGAAGTACAATGTTGAACCAGCCAGCCCACAAGTCTTCTTGTCAATTTGTATATCGTGCAACTCTGGGTGCTATTTGCAGGACATGGAACATTAGAGGCCCAGTTTAGAGCCCGCCAACCAGCAAGTCTGTGATCCAATAGAAGTGCAATGTTGAGCCAGCCAGCCCACAAGTCCACTTGTCAATTTGTATATCGCGCAACTCTGGGTGCTATTTGGAGGACACAGAACATTAAAGGCCCAATTTACAGCCCACCATCCCTCAAGTCCGCGATCCAAAAAAGTGGCTAAGTATGGAATAAGGGATCTGTACATATTTACTATGTATTGCTCATTTCTGGGAGCCCGCCAGCCCTGGAGTTTGTTTGTCAATTTCTATATCGCGAAAATCAGTAGAGGTACAAGGTTGAGCCAGCCAACCCGCAAGTCTTCTTGTCAATTTGTATATCACAGAATTGTGGGTGCTATTTGTAAAGAACGAAACAATAGAGGCTCGTTTTTTAGCCCGCTAACCCGAGAACCCACGATCCAAAAAGTGTACATTCTCTATAAAATCTCAACCACCCTTCACATCCACTTGTCAATTTGTATATCGCAAAACTCTGGGTGCTAATTGTAGGACACAGAACAATAGAGGCCTATTTTTCTAGCCCACCAGCCTGAGAAACCGCGATCCACAAAATGGGCAAGTATGGGATGTGATATTTGTACATGCTCTATAAAATATCATGTCCATACTTTATAAAGGTACATATTTAGTTTTGCCTGGTTTGTACACATACTTGTCTGGTCACCACACAGGTGTTATTGCACATGGATTATGGAATATGCACTATGAGTTCGACCAAGCCCTTTTGTTTCCTTGGCCAATTTTATGCCTACGGGTTCCCCAATACGCGTTATCGAACTCTCGTTCCCCATGTTCCGAGTGTACATATTGCATCCAAAACTTGGTAATCTATGTCTATGCTCGCGGGTTCCCAGACAAAGGAGTGGCAAATTTCATCTCCATCTATATCTCTACATCACGAGTCCAACATAACACCATTCATTTTCATAGTTCCCAATTTTTATGGCCACGGGGTCCTCTGTGGGTGTCATCCATCTTTCATGCCCCGTGTGCATGGTATACATCTTGCGCCCGAAACTTCAGTGATCTACAATTGGACTTGGACTCAAATCTTGCGACTCATTTGCTATTTTTCTTTAATTAAATTGTACACTATCAATATTTATTATCAATAATTTAGTACTTGAAAATAATGTGTTTAGATAATGTTATCTATATAACATAAATGTTATATGTTATACATGTAGACAATCACAATCTTGAACCTGCCAGTCCTGGAGTCTGTCTGTCAATTTATGTATCATGGAACTCCGAGTGCTGCGTGGAGGACACAAAACAATAGAAGTGCAATGTTGAGCGAGCTAGCCCGATGTCTTCCTGTCAATTTGTATATCACAGAACTCTAGGTTTTATTTGTAGGACACAGAACAATAGAGACCCAATTTTCAGCCCACCTGGCCGAGAACCTGCAATCCAAAAAATGGATAAGTATGGAATGAGAGGTCCATGCATGCTCTATAAAATATGATATCCATACTTTATAAAAGTACATATTTACTATGGATTACTCGTTCCTCAGAAAATTTCTAGGTCTGGAACTGGCGGATACACGTGTTCAGATTTCCAGTTACTTTTATATTGCCAGCCTGATCGTCAGCTTGCCCATTTAATATTGTACATATTACATGTAATATGTATTACATGTTACATGTAATATGTATTACATATTACATGTAATGTCTAATACATATTCAATTTTGAGCCCGCCACTCGTGGAGTCCGTTTGTCAATTTAGAGCCCGCCAGCCCGATAACCTACGATACATATTACATGTAATGTGTAATACATATTCAATCTTGATTCCACCAGTCCTGGAATCCATCTGTGGATTTGTATATCGTAGAACTCTAAATGTTGTTTGGAGGACACGGGACAATAGAAGTGCAATGTTGAGCCAGCCAACCCGCAAGTCCGTGATCCAAAAATGTGGCTAAGTATGGAATAAGGGATCTGTACATACTCTATAAAATGTCATGTCCCTAGTTTATAAAAATACATATAATAGAAGTGCAATGTTGAGTGAGCCAACCCGATGTCCTTCTGTCAATTTGTATATCACGAAACTCTGGGTACTATTTGCAGGACACAAAACAATAGAGACCCAATTTTCATCCCACTAGGCCAAGAACCCGCAATCCAAAAAGTGGGTAGGTATAGAATGAAGGATCCGTGCATGCTCTATAAAATCTGATATCCATACTTTATAAAAGTACATATTTGCTATGGATTACTCATTCCTCAGAAAATTTCTAGGTCCGAAACTAGCGGATACGTGTGTTCATATTTCCAATTACTTTTATATTTACAGCCTGATCCTCCGCTTGCCCGTTTCATATTGTACATATTACATGTAATATGTATTAAATATTACATGTAATGTCTAATACATATTCAATTTTGAGCCCGCCACTCGTGAAGTCCGTCTGTCAATTTAGAGCCCGCCAGCCCAATAACATGCAATACATATTACATGTAATGTGTAATACATATTCAATTTCTTTTGTGGATTTGTATATCGCGGAACTACGAATGATATTTGGAGGACACGAGACAATAGAAGTGAAATGTTGAGCCGACCAGCCCGCAAGTCCCTCTGTCAATTTGTATATCACAGAAATCTGAATACTATTTGTAGGACACAGAACAATAGAGGCATATTTTTTAGCCCAACAGCCCTAGAACCAGCAATCCACAAAGTGTCCAAGTTTGGAATGCGATATCCATACATGCTCTATAAAATCTCATGCCCATACTTTATAAAGGTACATATTTGTTTTCCCTGCTTTGTACACATACTGGTCTGGTCACGACACAGTTGCTGTTGCACATGAATTATGAAATATGCAGCAGGAGTTCGACCGACCACTTTCATTTCCTTAGCCAATTTTGTTCCCGTGGGTTTCTCACTACACATTATTGAACTCTTATTCCACATGTTACGAGTGTACATATTGCATACAAAACTTGGGTAATCTATGTCTATGCTCGCAGGTTCCTAGACGACAGAGTGTCATATTTCATGTCCATCTATATCTCTACATCACAAGTTCAATCGACTGCCATTCGTTTTCATAGTTCACGAATTTTATGGCCACGGGTTCCTTTGTGGGCATCATCCATCTCTCAAGCTTCGTGTGCCCAGTATACATATTGCGCCCGAAACTTCAGCGATTTACAATTGGACCCAGACTCGAAGATTACGACTCATTTGATAACTATGTTTAATTAAATTGTAGAATATCAATATTTAATATTAATAATTTAGTACTTCAAAATGATGTTTTTAGATAATGTTTATATTTATATGTGTGTGTGTGTGTGTGTCTTGTTTCTAAATATTTAATGCTAACAACTCATCATGAAGGCATCATGTAAATTTTCATTGATGGGCACAAGGCTCAAGAAGATCTTCCATTAATGCACACTAAACCAATATTTGCGGAGGCTTTTGTTATCCCTTCCCAGTGTTAATTTCAAATACCATGGAATTTCATTCGCACGTCATCATCTTGGTTAGTTCACGAAACCTCCAATCCTTAAATGTTTTTCGTCGTAACCGCCACCTTCGCACTTCTAAGTATGCAATAATTAAGATTTACTTCTAACAACTCACCATACAGCATGAATAGAGATTTTCATTAATGAGCAAAAAGATCGAGGAAATTTTCCATTCGTACACATTGAACCAACATTTCTGGGGGGTTATATTTTCCCCTCCATTTGTTCATTTGAAGTAGCGTCTGGAGCAAGCCAACGTTTTCATAAACTACTAGCATCACCTCCACAATAGTTCTGTAGAGATACAGTGAACATATTCGGACCTGAGGACCATAACCACCAAAGTAACAAAGCATCGCTCCAATGACCTACCACAGTAACAAAGAAACCAAAAGTTCTTCAAACGGACGAGGTTCATCCTAAAATTGATAGTTCTCACAAGATTCCCGTGGATAAGAAGGGAAAAAGAATTGTAGGGGAGGCGGGCACGCCCAAAATTGAGAGTGAAAACATGTATCTTGACACTGATCTGGATAGCATATTCTGCAACCTTGATCAACCGGGAGACGTGATTCACCATAGCTACCCAATGGACATAATTGATGCCAAAATTTTTGGCGAAGATGAATTCTTCGTATTCCAGGATGTTGTTTTTGAAAGCGAATCTAAAAAAATTATTATTGAAAAAAGAGATGTAAAAAATAAAAAAATAAAATATCGTTCAGAACTTGACCTTGCCAATATGTAGGCGTCCAAAATATCTGAACTTCACATGGCAACCAAATATTCTCTTCATGATTCCATTGGAGTCATTGAGGCCGAGAATGCCAGTCTAAAGGACCGGATCAAGGAATTAGAGGAAGCTTTGTTTCCTATGCCATTGCTTGGTAGTCCTTTGGCAATAGCCATGTCTGCAACTCCCTTCACCCCTACAACAAAGATAAAAGGATCCTCCACCTTCCTCGCATCGTGTAGAGGATATTTGGAGAAAAATATCAACAAAATAATGGAACTTATTACTAAGGCCTGGGAAACATCACAAAATATGGAATCCCTGGGAAGTAGGGCACATAACTTGCTCAAACTTCTGCAGACGGATTTAAAAAATGAAGAAAATTTGTATTTTCACACGATCATCCCTTTTTCCTTTCATGTCAACAACATGGTAGACACGACAAGAATACAACATGACCTCCCATCCAAAAAATGGCTCACTCAATTAGAAGCATGCTGGAAAGAGAAGGTGAAGAACCTGTATCTTATCATCCAATCATGTGAGAAAGCAATATCAATGAAAGAAACATTATTCACAAAGCTCACCAAAATAGACTTAGCCAGAAGGACCAATGACTTCCAGGACCCCAACTTAATCATTAACTTGTTGGCGTTAACCAAACAAGCTTTCGATAAACAAGTTGATAATTTTAAGGTGTTGTCTTTAGAAAATTTATACATGATTCTTTAATATCATGAAGAACACGTGGAAAACTGGCTAGTCCACTATTCGGTACAGAATGGAGACATTCATTAGGCTGTGTGTAATATTTCTATTGATCTAAGCAAATTAGGAAATGAATTTTTCAGCATTAAAATATGGAATGACATCAACATCGCCCCCTTGAGAAGCTACATTGACGAGAACTTGAAGCGGGTCATCGACAAAATCCAACGGGAAAAGGCATCAGAAAGAAAATAGAAAAAATACTTATATGGAACATCGTTATAAATACTTTGTTTATCAGTCCATTTATTCAAGTGGGTCGGAGAAGAAAACCAACACGAAAAGGAATCAACAAGAAAATACCCAAAATACTTATATATACCATCGTTGTAAGTCTATACTTATAGTCCTTTCTTTATCAATCGAGTTATTCCACCTTCTTTGGATAGAAATCTATAGCCAAAGACTGTTATCTTCCCATTTCTACTTTTCAGGTATTACACTCTACTGTCTCCCACTTCTTCTTTCCATAGTCCTATTTTTTGTACATATTTCTCTTATGGTCCGTGGGAGCCACAATCTCAGTCTATATGACAAATGCATTTAAATTTCCATAAATATGTAAAAAACTATTCTTTTTTCATATATTCTAAATAAAACTATTCTTTTGTCTCCTTATATATTTATGTGCTCCTAGATTTTCATCTTCAGCTATCTTGAATGTCAAGACATTCTATTTATTTTATTTCAATTCTCTTTCTTCTGATGCATATATTTTTCTGCTTCGTCATTTTCGAAATTAAATTTGAGATAAATCACTCATTCAAATTTGAGATATCGTATTTGACATATATATATATATTAATTTCCAGGAATATGCAACACGCTTTTTAATTTTTTTATATAAATGTCATAAAATTGTGTTCAATACTTTTTTTCTACTCACACATATAGAGAGTATGTCATTTCTTGCATCCTTACCACCTATCCTTCATATTGCTTTCCACATCTGCACTACAATTTCAAGGCCTAGGTCCAATTGTGCTATTATATCAACACGAGGCCCTTAAAATTCAAATATTCTGCAAGTCCTCTGGTCAATTTGTATATCGTGGAACTCTAGGTGCTATTTGTAGGGCATGGAACAACAGAGCCCAAATTTTGAACCCACCAGCTCGATAACCCATGATCCAAAAAGTGCCTAAGTATGGAATGAGGACTTTGTGCATGCTCTATAAAATATCATGCCCATACTTTATAAAAGTACATATTTGGTATCTATAAAAGTTAATATGTACTTTATAAAAGTACATATTTCGTATGTATAATTTATGGTGTCTAGGAACCTATAATTTGATAAATTTCAATTTCTTTTATTTCCAGGAGGACTTGTTTTAAAGAAAACTAATTCGAGAATGCTAATTTTTTTGTGTTTTTGTCTACGAACCTATGTAATAGACGTTACTACTATTCTATTGTATGCTAAATTTTTTGTTTCCAAGAACCTTTTAAATGTAATATTATTGTACACTAAATTTTTTTCCACCCTCCTTTTAAATCTTGCTTGTACTATCAAACTTAGATACTAGGAACCTTCGTTGATGTAGAAGACATTAATAATTTTTGATAAATTTCAAATAAAACTAATTCAGGAATACTGAATTCTGCATGGATACCACATGTACTGCAACTTGCAACCCATGTGTCTGTACACGGTCGCATTTTTATTCCCATTCCAACCTGGCAGGGACTACACTGCCATGCAAAACTTGTTTTTAATGTCTCCGATGAGATTCACAAGACTTTATGCTAACTTTCAAATGGTTGTCTTTTGATTATATAAAAACATTTTTATTTAACATTCTTTTTTATTTTATTTTGAAACACCAAATGGAATTACATTTGAAATGGTAAAAGGAGCTCTAAAAGTATCATTGAAATCAACTAAACTTTATCAATTTGGTGGAGAAGGTGATAAAGCCAATTCGTAAACCTCTTCTTAACGTGGTGAAACAAACTTTTCTGACTTTCTTGTACTTAGCTGGATTGGGGCACCATCGTTTGTGCTATGAAGAATGTGGAGAGGCACTCTAGGTGATACAACTAACCTTTTCACACCAATCTCTCATATGTGTAATGATCGACGTGGCCAATTGAGGTGAAAAACCCTAGGTGATCCATTCTAGTACTTTTGGGCATCGGATTGATACTGGGAGTTTTGTTGGAATCATAATGTTGGAAAACATGTGACTAGCCTCTTTCTGAGATGAAAAGTTCACTTTGATGCACATCAAAAATTTGCAGTCAGAAACATTTTTTAATGAAAGTTTGGATCTTGCATTTTCCAAGAGGACCAAATTTCTCCCAAAGTGTGTTTCAGAACCAACGCAACACGTGTATGTGTTTTTTTTAACCCATATGATGTTAGGCGAGGCTTCCACAATGAATATTTAGTTTTGACGTCATGAAATGCAAAAAAAACAAGCTAGTACCATGTGCGCAAAGAAAGCGAATGTGGAACATGAAAACTTGATCACGAGATCTGAAGTGAATCATGTGAGATAGGAAATTAGTGACTAACTATCTAGATAGACATGGATATTTTAGTCATTAGAAATGTAAGGATATCTACTAATGAATGCAACAAGAAGTGATTCAAGTTGAGAGTGGGATGAGATAAGCCTCAAGGCGAAAGTGGGCCATGTTGACCTGATCAACGTTGGAGAGAAGGAGAAGATCATCGTCAATGCTCTTTATGGGAGGTTGACATCTTTCAGCTGACGTTTCACAGATAGGATAGGGAAACTTATCAATAGGTAGCATGTCAAGGACGAAGAGGCGAACCTGATCGATATGTAGTGTAATGAAGTGAAAAGGAGGGAGTGTTACTATTATGTCATGCAATGGTGTGAGTGGAAGAGATTCAACTGGTTAAATGCATGTGTGCGATGAATATAATCATGTGACCAATATGGATGAGACGACATTGATCATTCAAAATTCATCGACGATGAATATGTGTGTTAGTGAGGTGTGGTGGAAGTGTGATAGTGCGTTATTCAATTTCGAAGGGAGGTGGATGATGTCCCAACGAGAAAATAAATAGTGTTTCAATGAAAAGGTGGAATAAGGACGCAAGTGTCAGTGTGCTATGCATTAGTGAAGGAAGAGGGAACTCACCGAAGTGCGGATCATCGGGTATGAGTGATTCGAGGAGGAAGCATAAGTGGTAAAGCGAGGTGGGGTGAGGAGAACTTAGCCCTAGATATTTGCAAGAGGGACAGAGTGAGAGGGTTTCAATTGGAAGAATTAAAGTGGGGTTCAATTTCTTGTCTTGGGTAGAAGATAAGACATGAAAATTGGGATGTTGTTGTGGGGGCATAGTAGGTAGTTGACAGGTTCAAAAAAATCTGCATTATAATTCCTTGAAAAAACACCATCAAAGGACATGTTGCATCAATCATGTTCTTGAAATAGTTCTGTGAGCACTTTGGGATTCCAAGGATAATCATCTGAGACATGGATACCATATTTCTTATCACATTTTGGACTACATTTTGAGAGAATATGGACATTGAGTTGAATATATATACAACACCCCATCCAAAGACATATGGAAATACATAAGTAGTCAACAAGAATTTGGTGCAGTGTTTGTAGGTTTATAATCATAATCATCCAAATATCTGGGATGAAAATATGATCTACATGCAACACTCTTATAATAGAGCAGTCCATACTTCTACTAGTAATTCACCTTTTTAAGTTTTCTTTGGATATTTTCCACCTTCAACCTTGGATATTGTATATAGACAACAAGGAGTAGTGAGGGAGGACATCAGAAGATATGCATTGAGAGTAGAAAATTTTGTTGAAAATATTAGGAAAACCCATTTTCAAGTACAAGAGATGTTGAATAAGTCAGAGGAAAAGTATAAGGACAAACAATATCAACATAGAACTAAGAAGTAATTCAAAGTGAGGGACAAAGTTTGGTTACAAAAGAATAAATAAAGACTACATATTCTTGGTAAAAAGTTCGATGGTCTATGGTATGGACCATTCAAGATATTGTAGAAGGTTTGAGATAATTCCTACAGACTCAATCTACATCTATACATGCAGATTTACCTAGTAGTTAATCTCGAGAATCTCAAACTATACAAGCCTTCCATGTTGGGTTACAAGGAGGAGCAGGTCCTACCTTCCAAAGAGTACTTAGCACTAGATTCTCAGATAGAGTTGGAAGATGAAATGGTTTTGCAAAATCAATCCAGAATGACAAGACATGGTCAACATGACCTTTGGCAGATTGGGTTGAAATGACAACTTCCAAGGAAAGCAAAGTGGTACTACAACGAGAAGGTAGAGGAAAATTTTCGTCACCTAATTTAGTAATATTTTGAGGAAACAAATACTCCCTAAATGGGGAGGTATGATTCCAATTGGATCATTGTATTATTTTTCATCTATATCGTTGCTTTCAGAGTGAAAAAAATTGGAGGAATTAGCTTACAGGGCCATTTTAGTGTTAGGTCCCACTTTGGAAAATTAGGGTCCGAAACCTTCAAGGGCCATTTTGAGACATTAAACAAAATTGTTTTGGGGTTCTAGTGTCTATAAATTGCAACCAAAACAAACCCTTCATAGTGTTCTACTCTCTGATACATTTCCAATAGTACAAACCATGCCTCAATTGAAGCTCGTATGTGAAAGTTATGTTTCCGACAAGTTGACCTACGTTATTGACCACCATAGTATGAGTGGATACCATGTCTCCCTCCCCTTACTCAAACATGTGGATGGAGAACATAAGATAGATCCATATATTCTTGAATACCAGAATATATAAAAGAAGATAACATATAGATGAACAACACAAGATATAATTTTCCAGACTGGATTTAAAAGGCCATGATTTAACCTAGTGGGAAATCCATACATAAACACTTAAGTTGGAGGGTGATCCACCGATAAATAGGTGGGAGGAATTCAATTCACTCATCGAATCCCAATTATTCCCTATCGGGTATGTATACGACCAATGAATCGAGTGGCACTGCTTTAGGCAGAAGCAAGGGAAAAGTGTACAAAAGTACACGACCGAGTTCAGAATAATGGCGATTATGATGGGTTTCTCTCCTAATATCCCATATGAACTCCTCAAATATCTGGGGGGTCTACATAGACATCTATGAAAGCAAGTGATGGTTTTCAATCCAATGATAATGGACAAGGAATGTGTATAGGCACAATATCTACAAAACACAAGCCGTGAGAAAGGGCATCAAAGTAGTTTCATGTAGAAATATCACAAATAAGATTGCAAAATGGGGAAGAAGAGGTGGAAAGGGGAAAAGGATAAGAAGAACCAATCCAATACACATTAGTGCAAGGATCCTAGAAACCATTGTAAATTTTTCAATATTTAGCCAAATCTGGAGGACCATGCAGTCCTAAAATATTTTGAAGATGTGTTCAAGGAGGTACCAGGATTACTCCCAAAGAGAGATATTGATTTCTCTATAAATTTAATGCCTAGAGCAACTCCAGTATCAAAGACTCCTTATAGAATGAGTACACCATAAATGACAGAGTTGCAAATGTAGCTTGAAGAACTTCAAAAGAAGGGGTATATATGCCCAAGTGTGTCACCTTGGGGTGCCCCAGTCTTGTTCGTGAAGAAGAAAGACAGGAAATTGAGATTATGCATCGATTTCAGACAATTGAACAAAGTGACTATAAAGAACAAGTATAATTTTCCAAGGATTGATGATCTCTTCAATCAATTGAAGGATGCAAGGATATTTTCAAAGATAGATCTCAGTTTAGGATACCATCAGGTAAGGATTAAAGAGGAAGATATCAGCAAGACCGCCTTCAGGACAAGGTATGGTCATTATGAGTTCACAGTGGTGCCATTTGGGTTATCAAATGCACTAGTTGTTTTCATGTGCCTAATGAATGGTGTTTTCCGAGAATATTTGGACAAGTTTGTCATTGTCTTTTTAGATGAAATCCTTGTATATTCCAAGTCAAAACAAGAGCATGAACATCATTTGAGGATGGTGTTGCAAGTTCTAAGAGAGCATTAGTTTTATGCCAAATTGAGCAAGTGATCATTTTATCAAAACATAATTCACTATTTGGGGCATATCATATCTAACGATGGGATAGCAGTGGATCCTGAGAAGATAGAATCCATTAGAGGGTGGACACCACCTAAGAATGTGAAAGAATTCAGATCCTTCATCAGTCTAGTGAGGTACTACAGAAGGTTCATTGCAAGGTTTTCGAGAATAGTTCATCCCATCACTTCCTTGCAAAGGAAGGGAAAGAAGTTTCAATGAAAAACATAATGTGAAATGAGCTTCCAGCAATTGAAGCAGTTGTTAACCAATGCTCCAATTATGCAGAGTGTTGATCTGAATGAAGATTTCATGGTTTGCACAGATGCGTGCAAAGAAGGACTTGGAGGAGTCCTTAGTCAAAATGGATTGGTAATATGTTTCGAGTCCAGAAATTTGAAAGAGAATGAAAGGCTCTATGCCACTCATGATTTGGAGTTGGAATCCATAGTGGATGGTTTGAAGAAGTGGAGGCACTACCTCATGGGAAATTTTTTTGAGCTGAGGACAAACCATAATGGTGTGAAGTATTTGTTTGATCAGCCTACTTTGAATGCTAGGCAAAGCAGATGGTTACAATTCCTCTGTGAATATGAATTTGATATAAAGCATATTAAGGGGAAAGAGAACAAAGTGGTTGATGCACTCAACAGAAGAGTGCATGAGTTTCCTGCTACAACCATTAGCATGTACCAATCATATTTGAAAGACAAAATTGTGGAGGTTGCAAAATAAGATTTGCAGTACATGGAATTGGTAAAAAAATTACAGCAAGGTAAAATGCAGCAGAAAGTTGAGGATTATGAATTGGGAATTGATGGAATTCTCTTGTACAGAAACATAGTTTATGTACCCAATTACTTGAATTGAGGAGTGTCATTTTAAAATAAATGCACAATGTACCCAGAATATCAGAAAACAATTTCAACAGTCAAGAGACAATATTATTGGTCAGGCATGAAGAGGGAGATTGTTGATTTTATTGCCAAATGCTTGGAGTGTCAAAAGGTAAAGTCTGAGAATAGACACCCAGCTGGTTTTCTACAACCATTACCCATTCCTGAGTGGAAATGGGAAGTTTTAACAATGGATTTCATCACAAGATTTTCTAGAACAAGCAAGAAACGTGATGCAATCATGGTGGTGGTGGAGAAGCTTACTAAATCTGCCCATTTTATCCCATTGAAGACTACTCAGAAGGAAACCAATGTTGTTGATATTTATATGAGGGAAGTATCACGCTTCCATGGCATACCCAAGACAATTGTGTTTGACAGAGACCCAAATTTTACCTCAAATTTTTGGAAGGGGTTATTCAAAGGGTTCAGAACAAATCTGAACTTCAACACAACACATCATCTTGAGTCGTATGGGAAAACAAAAAGGGTGAACCAAGTGATAGAGGATATACTAAGGATGTATGTGATGGACAAACCATCTAAATGGGAAGATTATATACACTTGGTAGAATTTTTCTACAACAATGGGCATCAAGCATCACTGAAGATGAGCCCATTTGAAACACTTTATGGAAGAAAGTGCAACACCCAGGTAAGTTGGGACAACCCAGTTCATAGGGAAGTGGTTGGGATAGAGTTTCTCAAGGAAATGGAAGAGAAAATGTTGAATATTAAACAAAATTTGAAGGATGCCCAAGATAGGCATAAAATATATGTTGATAAGAACATAACTCACAAGGAATTTAAATTAGGGGATCATGTATTCTTGAAAGTGAAGGCCAACAGAAGTTCCCTAAAGATGGAAAATTGTTCCAAGTTTGCAGCCAGATATTGTGGGTTGTTTGAAATCCTAGAGAGGATTGGTCCAATAGCTTATATTCTTGCATTTACTACATCTATGCCTATATATAATGTATTTCATATGTCATTTCTTAAGAAATATATACCTAATGCTAATCATGTTATTGATTGGAATGTGATTCAGGTGGAGCAAGAAAGCACTTTTCAGGTGCACTCGATGCGCATACTGGACCAGAAAAGAAATAAGCTCTAGAATCGAGCCATAGGGCTTGTAAAAGTCCAGTGGACCTAGTACAGTCCTGAGAACGCAATACAGGAGCATGAACATGTTATGCAAGAAGAGTACCCACATATTTTTGAATATTTTGGAAATCTTGTTGTTGTTGTGTGAATAAGTTGCATTGAGGACAATGAAAAAATATGGGGAGGGGATTGTAACACCCCAAGGTTGAGCCCCTACTAAATTGTAATTGTGTTTATAGGTTGGTGAGCCAAGTGTTTATAAGTTGGAATACTTATGTGTTTTTTAGGCCTAAGAGGATAGATGCTAAGGCCAATGAGCCTGATTTTGTATCTGTAAATACACCCATCATTAATAAAATTACACCACTGTGTGTAGACCGACCACGAAGAAAGAGTTATGAGGGACTAAGCTCCACTAGGTAGGGTAAGGGAAGGGGCTAAGTGTCTAGGAATAGGGGCTAAGCTAGAGGGATTACCTCTAAAGGGATAATATTATATTATTATTTCCAAAAGGCTAAGGTTGACATAATTTGTGTTGTCCTAAGTTCCTGGGGAAAGGGAACGAGTGTTAAGTGGAGATAATGTAGCTTCAGGAAGATATGTGTGAACCTAGGCACATGTAGTTTATAGCTGGGAAAGCCAGCTCATTGGGGGTTCTCTCACCATTCTCGTGATCGTTGTCATTCTCACGACTGTCTCCGTTCTCGCAAGTTTTACATACTCCCCATAGATTCACGCATTGAGCCATTTCCTTCATTGTCGACCCCTGCATCATTCACGCACCCCTGGAACCGATAGGAGGTTGAGTTATCCCATACTTTTCCTGTGAAGCACATTGCTCCTGTACTTTTCCTGAGCCCGTATCGTGCCTTAACAGTTTGTTGTTTTTTCCAACGCAGTTCCTTGACTGAGTGTGGCTTGTGGCCATCATCTAATCTATATCGAGCTTTGTCATTGTCATCACCCTTACTTGAATTGACTTAGGAGTTGGACTGAAGAAACATGTTGTCAGTCCTATGGGTTTGAAGAGGTGGGTTGTCAGGCCCGTGGACTGAAGAAGTAGGTTGTCAGGCCTGTAAGAAACTATCTCAAGGTGAGAGAGGTTGTTGGGGGAAGCGATTTTCCAAGAGGGAGACCAATGATAGCTATATTTCTCTGAGAATTCATTTTCGGCCTATTGTTGAAGCCCTGGAAGGGAAGTGGGGCAACCAAAGGAATTTTGAGTAGTGAAGGGGAACACTTCCTAGGGTGGGAGAGGCATGTGGGGAATGAGAGGTTGTAGGTTGTTAGTGTGAGCTGGATCTTGGGAAAAAATCCTTCTTTTTGATCTGTGCAACTTTTATGTTGTCCTTGGAAATCCTAGGAATACCTTTCCCGGTGGAGTTTAGTCCCAGCTCGGGGGTGACCCACTGCTGAGTGTGATGAACAATGTGGTCTAAAGCTGGGATATTCGTGGAAGTTCTGCACACAATTGGTGGTCATCTATTAAAAGATAAGTACCAAATCTATGTTCTCTGTACAATGTGTATCTTGAAATCAAGTTATAATGTTATTAGAATTGTCTGTCTATAGTGCATGTATGTTTTAATTTTGTTTCTGCATGAATAGGTGCATAAACAGAATGCTATAGTTGTTAATTTGAATTAGATAAATATGTATATAAATATATGGTATCATAGCGTTATTTGGAGTAGCATGGACCGACCTAGGTGGCCGAGGGTGTTACTAAACGGTATTAGAGAAAGGAGAGATGTCCAGAAAGTGGCGCTACTTGACCTGTTGGTAGTTGGGGGTGTTACAAAATGGTATCAGAGAAAGGAGAGACACACAGGAAGTGGCGTTGCCTGACCTGTTGGTAGCTAGGGACGTTACAGTACTTAGAGAAAGAGTGCTATGAAAAACATCTTTCATAAGATGATCAAAATCCAGGACTACAAGACGTTAAGGTATGAATCTATTTGCAGCCATAAAGTCTTGGGAAGGCACTACAAGAATTCCACTCATGTTAGTCAAGTATTCAATGGAATCTGGGCAAAGGAATAGATCATGTAGTGAATGAGTTAGTGGAAGTACATTCACTCCCAAAGAAGCCAATATATAGATTAAGCAATACATTGGAGTTAGATCTATTATAAAAATAATTGACTATAATAATGATAGTAATCATATAAAGAAATAGGCTTAATTATTATATTGATAAAGAGTGCATCATATCCAGGGATTAGCTATGAAATTATAGAGTAATGCTTCCTTTATGGTTATCAGAGTGCACAGTGGAAGCATGGTATGAAGGGCATCACTTCAAGGGTAAAGAAATGAAGGTGCACATAAGTAAGGAGTGTCGGTTGAGGCATAGGTGCATCAATAAGGCATGATGGAAGGGGATTATGCAAGGCGGGTTGAAATCAAATTGGTCAAGACATGAGAAAGTAAGAGTCATCAAGAAAATCCAAGTGTTTATATGATCAGATAAGGAAGGGATAAATCAAGTACCTCAAGAAAGAACTTGGTGTTAACTATCCAAGGTTACTCAGAAAACGTGACTGGAAATATAATTAGGTCATGTAGGAGTTGGATCAAAGGGATCCAAATAATAATCGAATGTTCAAAATTAATATCATCATAATATGTAGTTGCAAGTCCATGAACATCCTAGGATAATGAATAAGAAATCATGGGGTAGATATCAAGATAATGGGAATGCAGGACAACACTCCATTTGGGAAAAAAAGAATAGTAGAGGATTGTTGATGCATTCCAAAGGTATTGAAGATATTTCCACAATAGTATGGAGATGTCAAAGCCAAGAAAGACTTAAAAGTGAAATGAATCTCTATAGAGAGTTAGTAAAGAACCATGAAGAAGAAAACGGTTCTATGCATGGTTGTGAATGCAAAAGAGATGGTGCCTAAGAATAATCCATCTCAAGTGGCATAGAGCCATGAGTGAAATTTTCATGGGGTGGAAGTATCACTTGAAATTATGATGGTAAATTAAAAGCTGTATTAAGTACTTTTAAATAATTATATGCAGCTAGAGGAGGGATATGTGCATCCTTACAGTATGCTAAGAGATTGGTTATGCAAGCCAAGTTTGAGGCTAGTTGGCAAGGAGAAGAGAAGAGTGCAAGAAAAATTAAATACCAAAGTATTCAGTCAGGAAAGAGCTGAAGTAGTTCAGTCCGAAAAGTAAATGGATGTTGAAGATCCAAGGTCTATAAGACAACATGATTGGAATTATAATTCATCTTAGTATGAATTGGGATAGATGGATCCAAGAAATAAATAAAAGATGGAGGTTAATATCACTTTAGTATTTGGATGGAAATTCAAAGGAAACTAAGAGTGATTTGGATAGAAAGTGCTCATGTTAGAAATAAGCATGTACAATTATTGCAATGAAGAGAACAGGAAGATTAAGGAATTCGAAAGAATTGAAGACTTCTCGGATAAACAAGGAAAAGTGATACAGGGAGAAATAAGTTGCTGCAATTACTGTAGCAACAAGTATGTTATGGCTTTTTGGGACAACCATAAAGTCAGAATGTTTGCATGTTGCAAGTGTCGCTGATAATGTTGTTGCATATGGAAGGAAGCAACAAAAAGTTGGAATGTTGTTATCATACTGATAAAGAGGCATGAGAGCTTTTAGTGTCATCAACTAATCAGGTAGCATTAAATTCGTTTAATGGAAGCTATGCAAGTAAGTATTTCTCTTTTGAAATTATGTTGCATAATTGTCAAAGGGAAATTTAGGTAAGAATTTCCCCAAATTGAATTTTTATAATATGTAGTATGGTATTGTTTAAGTGCATTAACAGGAATAAGTTACCACTATGTGTGGTAAAGGCTAGAGGCATGTTATAGTTATCAAATATTTTTATCTTTTGAATGCACACAGTGACATAGTAGCATGTCATGTTAATTTGGTCATGAGGTAATAACCAAATAAATACATGATAAGAACTTGTTATATGAATGATTCTAGGAAATCTAGTCATGTATGAGACCAAGACATGGTTGGATATTGCAAGGTATGGATATAGAAAGGTTATGTACCACACAAATACTCAATGAGCTTCCTAACTTTAAGTAAAACTTGGACTGCAACATTTTTTCTAACACTAATGCACACCACATAATTGTATTCTTGGTGTAGTGTTCGGGTAAAAAAGGAAGGCATTCAAATAATCGAGAAGACAATGAGAAGTGTGTGGAGAATGTGTCAAAACATTGATCATATTTCCAATTTATGGATGGTGAGATACGTGACTTAGATAAAGATCATTTTGAAAATCAATGCAAAGGTGCATTTAATAAATAGGCATTGAGAGTTGCACTCGTATCTAGTAAGTGGCAGAGTTAAACTCATACATGATAGAATTCTATACTTAAATGCATTTGATGAATGTGTCTTGTGAGTGCATGAATATATATTATTTCATGGAAATAGTTATACTAATGGATGAAATGTTGTTAACTCATGGAGTTGAGAACATTTCAAGAGCTGTTAGACATTGCAACAAGAAAGTTGAAAGTCAGGTAGTCACGGGAATAAAGACTACAACAAATTTATGTTCAGAAAATTGAAATAATGAACTTACTATTATTAATTGCGAACAGACATATGCATAGAATGATGAGTCATTCTATCTAATAAATTGTTTGGTAATTGTGATTGGATTTCTAGGTGTAAGTAATTCTAAGATCATTACATAGGGGTTTTGTACATATTGCAATTAAAATATGATGTACATGAAATACTAACAATCTGTTGGTTGTATGCAAGATATAATCATTGCAGGAAAAATGGTATTCAACATGGTGCTTGCTAAAATCTAGAAGGAAGGCTACATCCTATTATTGCAACAACGATGAAAAAATTATGAAATATAATTTCATATTTTGGGAAAAGTTGAATTCCTTATGAAAATATTTTGATTTCTAAAATGGAATTTTTATAATCTTTTCTCATGATAACTGCATGTTTATGATGCAGATGATATAATATTGATTAAAGTTGGAATCCTGGGAAAGAACGACTATTGTTGAGCACACTAAATCCCTATAATTTTAGAACCTTGGTGGGGTTATGATAATGGGTTAGTGCTCTCCTTGTGTGTGAAATATTTGGCAAGATGGATCACTAAAGGACTGTGTAGCAGTGAAGGGATGCCTGAGCCTAGAAGGGTGAGTTAAACAAGGAGGAGGCAACCCAATGATGCTTATGTCATGGTAGCTACCATAAGGAGGGTGTGTCAAATGGAACAATAAGTTGAATTATTCCTGGTAGCAACTCTATGTAATAAATAATTTGACTTCCAACTGCAGTATGAATACCAAAATTGGTGCTGGAAAGTAGAGCACCAGATAGATAACAAGCTTCTAATAGCTAAATATTGGATATTTTTAAAGAATTTGAATGGTATATGGTATATAATGCACTTAGGACAATGCATAAATGAGAGGAGGGGATTGTAATACCCCTAGGTTGAACCCTAAATTGTAAATGTAAACGTAAAAATGTGTATAAGCTGGTGAGTTGTTGATATAATTTTTCATGCACCTTCCATGGTATAGTGCGCACATGTATTGTGCACTAAAATGATGAAGTGTGCATATTCCAGGATACCATGTGCAACAAACTTAAGTGCGCACGATTTTGAGGCCAAAGAGTCTTTCTGTATATGTTTTTTTGTAGGTTGGTGAGCCAGTTTATTATAAGCCAGAAGGCTTATTTGACGATTAGGCTGGAGAGTCTAGATACTAAAGGCCAGGGGGACTATTTTTGTATATGTAAATACTCCTATCATTAATATAATACATCGTTGCGTGTAGACCGACCACGATAAAAGATTATGGGGGTATAAAATCCACTAGTTAGGGACAGGGGGCCCTAAAAGTTAAGGATAAGAGGCTAAGCTAGGGAGCTTAAGCCAAAAAAGAATATTATATTAATATTCCTTAAAGTATAAAGTATGGATAATTATTTTATCCTAAAGTTCTGATGATGGGGACAAGTGGTCAAAGTAGCTCTCAACATGACAAGTGTCAAGTTGGGAACATGCATATATATATCTTGGACTTAATGCATTTGTAGATTCATTTCATTCCTTCCATCATTCATTCAGTCACTTATTTAGTTATCTTTCTTACCTTCCTGCACCCATATCTGTACCCGTAACCATAACCTTACATGTACCTGTATCATTACAATATATGTACCTAGTTAGCTTGGGAGTTGGACTGAAAAGGTGGGTTGTCAGGCCTGTGGGAGACTGAAGAGGCGGGTTGTCAGGCCCATGAGAAATTCTCAGTGAGAGAATTGTTGGGAATTGATTTCATGAAGATTCCAAACTGCAGCTACAGGGCTCTGAGACTTCCTGTCTGGCCTATTGTTGAATCCCCGAAAGGAAGTGGGGTAGTCAAAGCACTATTGAAAAGATAAGAGGCACACTTCCTAGGGTGGGACAAGCATGTGGGGAATGAGGGATTGTAGGATGTTAGTTTGAGTTGGCACCTGTGACATAGTCTTTCCTATTGTCTGAGATACATCATCCTAGTTAGGAATCCCTTTACCCGGGTGGAGTTTAGTTCCAGCGCAGGGGTGACCCACTGCTGAGAGTGATGAGTAGCATGGTGTAATTCTGGGAGGTTCGTGGAAGGTCTGTACGTAGTTGGTGATATTCTTACCAAGATAAGTGTCAATTGTGTGTTAAATTACATGCTGCATTATTATTTATGCGTTTATTTTTATGGGTTTTTCCTCTTTGTATTGCATGTGTATTTTAATTATTATTTTGTATGAATCTGTGCATTTGCAGAATGCATATCTTTTTAAAGTTATATATATAAAGTTTCGCAAGATTTTATGTGTGTATATATTTTAATTTGTATACAACTTGCAAGTTTTTATGTGACATAGCCCAGTTGGATGTTGGGGATGTTACACTGAAGCGACATATTGATATTTGATGGCATTCAGAGTGCATTTAATTTGATAAACTTTCAACCTATGACTGAATAAAGCAGATCCAACCGACAAAGCATGCAAACAAGTCGGTCCTTACAGTAACAGTTGGCATGTGTGAAATAGGGCACGTGAATTCATGAAGGTGGACATATGTGTTAGTTCCATTTATTAATACTTTCTCCTACACTATGCCCTTGTGGTGGCTAGTCAAATAGGGTGGACAATCCACTCTGCTAGGAAACATTGAATCTTGCCTGGGCGGTGTATTGGCCGTCAAATCAGCATGAAATGTTGCGCGGGCGATGGTTTAATATTATCAACTACCCACTTCATCGAAATATCCACTTGACACATTGCCCAATGTAACACGAAATGCATGCATAAAGAATATTGTATGGGGATGCTAAGTAGCATAGTATCTTTACATCCAAAGAGCGAGTGTAGATTACTCAGATACAACGAGTCGGTATGTAATGGAACACGAGGAAATTGAGGTGGGGTTTTTAATGTGTTATATTTAAACATAGTATTATTTTTAATTATTGATTAGTCGTTATAAATAAATATTTATTTATTGTTGTTTGAGTTTTATGGAAATAAATTGTGTATAATTTATTTTTTTATAGAAATAAATTGTGTTATATTTAAACATATTATTATTTTTAATTATTGATTAGTTGTTATAAATAAATATTTATTTATTGTTGTTTGAGTTTTATGGAAATAAATTGTGTATAATTTATTTTTTTACAGAAATAAATTGTGTATAAATATTACAAATAATAATAATCTAATTTTAAGGTCACCGCCAAGCCAAACACTAAATTGGTGTATGAGAGACCTTCTTGTTTGTGGGAGAAGGGACCCTGAGCCAAGGATTTTATTGGGGGTATATATACCTTACCCCTCTCGATTTGAACTTGTGACCTCTTATGAGGAAACACATGTTCTTAATCATTAGGCCCACTCAATTATTATTTTAGTTTTATTTGTCCTTTATTATGGTTCGAGTGTCTACTCGAAACATTGAATCAATATTTTATACACAATTTCTAGAAAGCTCAAACAACATTATGACTAACTATGTAAATCTACACACTAAATGTGAAAACCTAAACACTCATAGTTATTTAACATTTTATTTGTAAATTAATAATTAAAGTTATATTTTTTACAGCAAATTTTAGTATTAAATAATTATAAAATTATTAAAAGTTTATAATTCTTTTAAGTTAGATTGTAATTATATAAAGAATTTGATTTGTAGATTGGAAACAACGTATGAATTCTCATCCTCGTCTTCCCATGTGATTTAAAAGGATAAATAATTTTATTGGAACTATGTGCAAATTACCTTACAATGTGGTGTGGTGTGGAGTATTGAGTCTTGTATTTGGAAATCAATGAAACCACCAGATCTATCCCGCAACTAAACTATTTTTTTTTTTTGTTGTATTATGTTTCGTGTGATTTGAGATGATGAATAAGTGGAAATTATGAATCTATGGTAAACCACAAGAGAGAATGATTAAAGTAATATTTCCTATAACAACTTCCATGCATGAAGTTGTTACAATTTTTTTTTCATTCTTTTTAAATCAAATTACAATGATATGAAAAAATTGAAATTTGGATTTAGAAATCCATGCAACATATTCAATAGTTTCTGTAATTCATTTTTGACTTAACTAGTGATCGTGAAAGACACATCTTTTGAAAATTATGAATGCTTTGAAAATTAAACTATCTTTGTTGAGCGATCATTGGTATTCAGCAGGAAGTGTGGGATAAGGATAGATTTACAGGGGATGACTTCATGGGAAGAGCCGAAATTGACCGAAAGCCTCTTGTGCCTCAATCTAATACTAACTTGGCAAAAGGTAGTTGCAACGTACAACATAAAGATGGTCGAACACTTTAGGAGGTGTGCTTGAAGTTGGGCTTTGAAGGTTTTGCAACTGGGGATCCAATATTTATCTTCTGAAGAGTTTATACATTAGAATAAAATAGGAGAGATATTATTACTAAGCCGATACATGGAGTTATTTGGAAATGTAAACTAAAATAAAATAGGTGAGGGATTATTATTACATCAATAGATGGAGTTATATGGAAATGTAAATTAAAATAAAATAGATGAGGTCGCCTGTTGTCTTCATGTGCTTAATGAATGGAGTGTTCAGAAATTATCTGGACAAGTTTGTAATAGTCTTCTTGGATGATATCTTGGTGTACTCCAAGACCGAGGAGGAACACAAACAACATCTTGGAATGGTGCTGCAGGTGTTGAGAGACCACCAGTTGTACGCAAAAATGAGCAGGTGCTCATTTTACCAAAAGCAGATCCATTATCTGGGACACATTATATCTGAGGAAGGGATTGTTGTGGATCCTGAGAAGGTAAAGGCCATTCAAGAGTGGCCAGCGCCAAGAAATGTGATAGAAGTTAGATCCTTTATGGGTTTGGCAGGTTATTATAGGAAATTCATAGCCGGATTTTCAAGGATAGCTCATGCTATCACTTCCTTGCAAAGGAAGGAGAAGAAGTTCCAGTGGACTGAACAATGTGAGAGCAGCTTCCAACAATTGAAGCAACTGTTCACTAGTGCTCCAATCCTAAAGATTGCTGATCCAAGTAAGGATTATGTAGTATGCACAGATGCATGTAAGGAGGGGCTGGGAGGAGTTCTCATCCAAGAAGGATTTGTGGTTTGCTATGAATCTCGAAAGCTGAAAGAGCATGAAAAGAATTATGCCACTCATGATTTAGAGTTGGCAGCAGTTGTCCATGCTTTAAGGAAATGGAGATATTACCTCATGGGCAAGAAATTCGAATTAAGAACAGACCACAACAGTCTGAAATATTGATTTGATCAACCAACCTTAAATGCCAGACAAATTAGATGGATGGAATTTCGGTGTGAATATGACTTTGATATCAGGTATATCAAAGGGAAAGACAATAAGGTGGCTGATGCACTCAGCACAAAAGTGCATGAATTACATGCTACAGCCATTAGCATGTACAAAACTGAGTTGAAAGACAGAATTCTTGAAGCTGCAAATGCTGATTTGCAGTACCAAAGATTGGTAGCAAAGCTACAGCAGCATGAGAAACCGCAAACCAAGGAAAGTTATACCTTGGGAACTGATGATTTACTTCTGTACAAA
>ML786335.1:1275419-1313706 GCA_009831015.1 Picea engelmannii | reverse complement strand
CATGGAATCCAAAAACACTATATATATTGTTTTCTTTTCATATAGGGGGTTACATCGTTACATTGTCAACAATCCAAGACATCAATGCCCACATATATTCTACAACAAAAGAACTTTTCAGTGCTCACAATTTTTTTTAATGAATCTACAACATTCTTCAAAGTGTCCACCTCCATCAACAACACCATTTTTTCTTCAACCATGTCTCTCACAAAGTGATATTCAACATCAATATATGCTTTTTCTTTGAATTATAAGTAGGGTTCTTCACCAGGAATATTGCAATATGAATATCACAATCTATTCTCATAGATTAATGTACCAACCCAATACTTCAACAAAATTTTTGTAACCATACTGCTTCCTTTCTTACATGAGTGGTTTCCATGTATTCAACTTTTGTAGTTGAAAGTGTCACTGCAGACTGTCTTTTTCTCATCCAACTGATTTCTCCTCCAAGCAGGTTAAGCACACACCCACTTGTATATATTCTTCGATCTAGATATTCAACCCAGTCTACATCAACAAATCCATGTATGTCCAACAATCTATCCAATCCTAGTCTTCCTTGGCAGCACAATGCATAACTAGTAATTCCACACAAATACCTGAAAATCCTCTTTACTACAATCCAATGCTCCTTCCCTGGTTTTGACATATACCAACTCAAAACTCCCACTGTATGTGAAATGTATAGTCTAGTACATGTCATTTCATACATCAAACTATCAATTGTAATAGCATATGAAATACAAGACATGTCCTCTTCCTCTTCCTGTGTGTTGGGACACTTATCCGTAGATATAATTACACCTATAGGAATAGGGAGCCTAACTGATTTTCATTCCTGCATATCAAACATATGTAATATTATCTTGGCCTATTTCCTTTGATTTAACCAAAGTTTCATTTTTGCTCGATTTATTTTAATTTCCATGCCCAAAATGAAATTTGCAGCACTGAGATCCTTCATGTCAAACTTAGAGGAAAACTAAGTTTTCACATATTGGATAATCTCCTTTTCGTTTCCTATCAATAACATATCATTCACATACAAGAAAAAATAAATAAGATGGTCGTTGATTACTTTGAAATACAAACAATGATCTTATTTTCTCCTTATGAAGACAAGTCCAAAGGTATAAGTATCAAAGTTTTGATACCACTTCCTTCGTGTTTGCTTTAATCCATACAAGGACTTTTTCATCTTGCATACCAACTATTTCTTTTCCTTCACAACAAAGTCTTCTCCTACTTCACGTATATTTGTTCTTCCAAATAGGCATGTTGGAATGTTGTCTTCACATCCATTTGTTCTACTTCAAAATCAAATCCAACAGTAAGAGATAAAATAAATATAATAGAAGTTAACCTGGAAATAGAAGAAAAAAATTCACCAAAGTCAATTCCCTCTACTCGGGAATACCCTTTTTTTACTAACTGATATTTATATTTCTCCACTTTTCCTTCAGTATTTAGCTTCTTTTTGAACACCCATTTTTTCCAATGGACTTTCTTCTAGTTAGAAACTCCACTACATACCAAGCCTTATTCTTGTCCAAGGCTTCCATATCTTCAATCATGGAATTTTTCCATAGTTTTCCATCCCTTGAATCCATCCCCTCGCTAACATTTATAAGATCATCATCATTAATAGAGAAATACAAATTTGAATGGAAATTAGGTGGATTATACCTTTCTCATTGCCTTCTTTCTCGAACCGATCTCATCATTACTGGAGTATGAGGATCATCTTCTTATAATTTTTTTTCTTCTCTAGTTTATGATTCATTTTCCTTCAATTCAAACTCTATTTTCTCTTGTTCTTCCTCCTTTTGTAGGACTTCATGTTTGAGAACATCTTTGATTTCTCTAAATACCATATCTTGGCTATACACTGCCTTTTCATTTTTTGGGTTCCAAAGATTATAATCTTTCAAACCATATTTATACCCAATAAAGATACATTTTCTATCCTTTTTATCTAGGTTACTCTTGTTTTCCTTTGGAACATGAACATAGGCATCACATCCAAATACCATGAGATGTGTGAGAGAGGGTTTCTTACTAGTACATACCTCGTGTGGAGTGTTTTCATCCAATGTTGATGAGGGTGCTCGATTGACTAGGTAACATGTAGTACCCACTACCTCTGCCTAAAAATCATATCCTAACTTGACACCATTGAACATGCACTTTTTTTTTCCATTAGTGTCATGTTCATCCTTTTTGCAAATCGATTTTGATAAGGTGTATATGGAGTATTATTCTTCCCTTCTATACTACACTTTTTACTAACTTCTTCGAATTGATTTTCGTATAACTCTCCATCATTATCCATCCTCAACACATTAATTCTTTCCTCAGTTTGATTCTTCACAAGAGCCTTGAACTCTTTAAATTTGTCAAAGACTTTAAATTTGTTCCTAAGGAAATATATCCATGTATTCTTTGAGAAGTCATATATAAATGAGACATAGTACACATATTTTCTCGGTGATGGAACTGACATAGGTCTAAACACATCCTTGTGCATCGAATGTAAAATTCCATTTTTTCTCATTCCACCAGAGGGGAATATTACCCAATTCTTCCTCCCATTTACACAATGTTAATAGAAATAAAAATCCACAGAGTAGTTATACATACCTTCAAATATACCTTTACCATGTACTACTCGAAGGGCCTTCTCTCCTTTATGCCCCATTCTTTGATGCCACAACATAGTCTTTTCTCCAGACAATGTATGAGTTTTTTATTCTTCAAATCCATTCTAAGGAACAATAGAACTATTACACCCATCATTAATAGTGATTCCCTACAACTTATATAGAGTTCTAACCGAACTCCCTTCATCAACACCATTACTCCTTGAACCATCCTACATGTTTCATTCTTAAACACTATTTTTACTCTTGAATTGTCCATTTTGCTTACATAAATAAAAAAAAATTCCAATCATGGGATGTGTAGAACATTAGGGAGTGTTCTAATCCTTCTATCCATGATCTTGAAATTGAATTTTCCTCGTCCTGTGATTTTGGATATTGATTTTGGATATTGATTCATCACCTTGGAAAACATCACCTCCATCATACCTTTCATATTCATAGAACCACTCAGTGTGGGGAGTCATATGAAAATATGTGCCCGATTTAACTAAAAAAACCTCATGATTTTCATGTGTGATTGAAGAAGAAAACTACAAATCCCCTTCATCCGAGGAGGTTTTTTCTTCTATAGAAGGAGCATCATTAGATCGCTTCCCTCTCTCAACACTTTTGGATCCACATTTCTTCTTAGAGTTCCATTTTTTCCACATCTCGAGCATACATTTACAAAATTTCTTGGAGGTTTAGATGAACCCTTAGATTTAGATCTCCCACTTGAGGAATTACATCTATTTCTTTCTTGGAAGCATCCTCTTGCAAATAATGAATATGTGCTCTATCCTTTAATGCTCTTTTGTCTCATCTCCTCTGACAACAAGGATGATACCACATTATCGAAACTTGAAGAATTTGTATTACTACCTATGGACACAACCAGACTATCCCACGAGTCTGTTGAAGAACACAATAAACATATATACTTGTCTTTATTAGAAATATTAATATCAACAAATAATAGTTGATTTACCACAATATTGGAGGTGTTCGTATTCTCTATCACTGAGTCTCCATCTTTCATCCTTAGGTTGTACAACTTATTCTGCAAGAATGATTTTCTTACCAGAGAATTTGACTAATACAAATAATATAACTTATCCAATATTTCTTTGGATATAGCTTCCCCTGATACATTCAGTAACACTGAATCTAAGAGACTCAAATGGATTGTGCTCTTTGCCTTTCGATCCAACTTTTTCCAGTCTTGTGTTGAATTTCCTGTAGGTGTAGTACCTGGACCCACAATGATTCAATAATATTGGTCCACCAAAAGATCTTCCATATTGAGGTTCCACAACTCAAAACATTTGCCATTAAATTTCTCGATCTCTATTTTCTATCTGCTTTCCATTTCTTTTCACTTGATGAATCGATACCGCAAATCTCCCATTATAAAAAGGTTTATCACAGAATTAAGACAAATTCTTATCCATAAAGGCATCCCCCTGAACCCAATAACATATCTAATACCAAATGTAGATTTTAAATTTGTACAATAAATTAATGTAAATAGATTCTTAATAAAAACAGAAAATATACAATGGAACACACCCATATTACATAGATATTTTAACTTGAAAACCCAAACCAAGAAAACAAAGAACTTGTTTAGAGCCATATATCTAATCTTCTATTCATCATTTTCTCTTCATTGTTTACAATACAATATATATGTAGGATCTTGTGGCATCCAAAACGCCTAATACATTGACCTATATTAGTCAAAAATCATAATTTGTAAACTAGAATTAGAAAACCATCGACGAAAACCATGTGCCGAAAAAAAAACTAAAAACTAATGCAAAAATTCCCAAAAAATGTTTTTTCGAGGGTGCTACCCCATAAAACCCATTTATCGGGAATCCTTCCCCCTTGCGAATCCCCCAGATAGGTGGGGTCTCCCCCCTGTAACCCCCCTAACAGGGGGGCTAGCACCACCCCTACAACCTCCCCACATGCCCGGTACAACACTGACACTACGTCTAATCATGCAAAGAATATAACACATACCTAAAATTTCCCCTCTCTTTTTATAATGACATTAATTCCTTTTCTTAATGACCCACAAACCTTCGATTAAAGCTTACTAAATATCTCACATTTTGATTGTTTTTTGAGACCTAGTTTATATGCCTTCTCCACTCTATTGAATTTCTCTTTTTCTAAGACCTAAAGGGTAAATATTGACCAATTTATAGAGAAAGAGGTCAATAATTCATCTAAGAGAAACACCATGATTGTAATGGATATACTGTTAAGAAGAATCATGGTGATCCAACTTTGAATTAGAAAGGTATAAATAAGTAGAACTATTGTCATTGCATGAAATTAAAATATATGAATAAGGATTTTTGGAAGAATACCAAGGACCTCGACAGGAAAGTGAAGAATCTTTGACACATGTCAATTGAAAGATCAATTGACTTGTACAATTGATCTTTAAAAGGTAAGACACATAATTATACATTTTCTATTAGTCATTCTCAATCGTTACATGCTTATACATACTAGAGTGAATGTATAGTCGAAGATGGTTGCACCCATCATATGGATAAATATTCTTCTCTCATTCTTCAATAAAAGAGGCTACATGAAAATAGATATTTCTAGAAAATGATTATACTCGTAATATTGTTGGTTGAATAATGAATTAATTTCAAAATGGTGTGATTATTGACTTGTATCATCTACCTAGACCGAGTGGAAAATTGTTTCATGTACTCAAACTAACTCATATTGGAAATAAGGTATACATTTGGCTAGATCAATTAGTTTTGAAGGATATACACAACAACTTTTTTGTTTTTTCTAAAATGTTTCCTTCATATGAATGAAAAATTATATAATTTATATGACTTTCCTAATAAATACTTACGATGAACTACACGCATAGGTCACACTTATGACTAGAGGAAACTTTGGCATGAACGACTGAAAAATATTAGTTTTTGAAGATTGAAACTGATGATAAAATGCAACTTGGTTACGAGACTACCTAAGATTGTTCGTGTTGATGGATTATGTGAAGGATGTATGATTGAAAATAATCATCATGTTGTATTTGAAATAAGGAAATATTAGAGAGAAAATATGTAGCTATAACTTGTCCATAGTGACCTATGTTCCCTAAACATAACAAGTTAGTTTAAGGTATGTATGGACCTTCGTTAATGACTATTTTAGGTATACTAAGGTATATTTATTGAATAATAAGAGAAATTCGTTTTAATAGCTCAAGGAATTCAGGATATTAGAGGAAAATAAAAGTGGTAAAATTATGAAATATTTAATACCAAAAAAAGGAGGAGAATATGTAAGAAAGGATGTTGAAAAGTACATGCACCAAATGTTATTTCTTTCCAAAGATATGTACTTTACAAACATTAGAAAAATGATTTTGTTGAAAGAAACAATTGGACTTTGGTAGAAATGGCATGGTGTTTTGTTCAAGCCAAAGCTATGTCAATTCTGTAGCTCAAACTATTTTTCAAATTCGTTACCAATTAAAGGTTTCTGGAATGTGACTCTAGTCAAACAATGAAGTGGAAGAAAACCATTAGTTGGATATATTACAACCTTTTAATGCATTGTCTGAGATCACATTTTGAATGATATATGGAACAAATTTGTTGTGAAGAATCATGCTTGTATCATGATGGGATACTCCAATCAGTCAAAGGACTATAGGTTATTTGACCTTGTCGAATAGGAGATTATATGCAAAATACATGTTTTAGGTATCACTCTATTGAATTTCTCTTTTTGTTTATTATGCAATGATCCGTTGTAAATTCTAGGGAATTTTTTATTAACTAAGTACTTCATAGAATCATGAACTAGTTAGTCAACTTCTTTACTTGAATCTACCTACAACCAACCTTGCACAACATAATCAACAACAACATTTGGGACCTTGTTTAGTCCAAAAATGTTGATCTTGGTAGAGAAACACCTTCAACAAAGGAGATTTGTCTACCCAAATGGGAAACCAAGACAATTGAAACTGCTACACCTGATGCAAGAGATATCAATTACTCAAGAAAAAGTAGAAGTTATACACATCATGGTAGTGTTTCTAAAATGGTGCATGTGTTATAGTTATGTGATATAGAGACATATGAGGATGCACATGATCATGTTGAATTGGACAATTCTAAGACTGACGAATATCATCCCTTCATGAAGTAGGAAACATGGGATTTTTTTCTTCAACTGAAAGGAAAGGATCTTTTGAAATTTCAATGGGTATACAAGAGAAAATTCACATGGGAATGAACTGTTAAAGGACATAAGGCCCATTTGGTAGCTAATTTAATTTATAAGTGAGAAGGCATTGGATATATTGAGACATTTCCCCTGGATCAAAAGATGAACTATTTTCAAAATATTCTTTCACTTCCTACTCACTTTGGATAATAAATATACCACATGGATTTAAAATGTGTTTTTCTACATGGTGATATTACTAAAGTGATCTATATGGACAAACCCCTAGTTTCTAGAAGGACACTAGTCATGTATGTCAACTAAAGAAATCATAATATAGTTTTAAATAGGTCCTCAAGACATGGTATGAGGAAATTATTCGTTTTTCCTCAATCTTGGTTTCAAAATATGTGAATCAGATCATAGTATATACGTGTTTCATGAAAATGGTGAAACATTAATTGTTGCATTCGATATAGATGATCTAGTCATTACTGGAATCAATATTAACTTAATTTTTGGTTTGAATAAATAGTTAGTGGATACATTTGAGATGATTGAACTTGGTATTTTTCATTTCCTTTTAATGATCGATGTATTACAAATGGATGATGGAATCTCTATTTCTCAAACTAAATATTCATTGAATACTTTATAGAAGTTCAAAATGGAATACTATAAACCATGTGTTACACCTTTTCAGTCATGAGTGGAGCTAATTGAGTGTGATTCTCCAAACACTAATGCTACACTCTATCGAAAATGTTTTGGTAGAATTATTTATCTAACTTGTTGTAAACATGATATTTCTATTATTGTAACTATGATTTCTTGGTTTAGTCAGTATCAATGAAAAAGTCATCTTAAAGCCACAAAAAGAGTTGTTCATTATATTTTGGTATAAACTATTGTAGTGACAAAGTGAACTAATTAGTCAGACACATTGACTCAAATTGAGCTAGTGACAATGATGATAATAATTTTACATCTAGAATTATGTTTCGAGTCGGTTTCGACTTGTCTCTACACCCATTTTCTTATCTTTTAAAAATAAGAAGATGATATCTCTTTCAACCCGTTGATGGAAAAAAATGACCATGATCAACCTTTGGAGATATCACTCAGTCAACGTCCCAATTAAACCATTTTCTGTTGAAGTGGCGATTTTGACTGGTTATGGATACAATTACCCTTTATTATCCTAACTTTAAATATAATAATTAAACAAGTTTTATGTTTACACACTATTATTTCTAATCTGTATTTAATATTTTCTAATATAAATAATAAATAATACTGCTCTAGAAAAGAAACTATATCTGAAGATATTTTCAAACAATTTGAATACTATCTCAAATAAGCTAATTCAAACCAGATTTATAAGCTACTCCTACGAAAGGAGATTTGTTTCTTTTTTTGAAACATATTTTTTGAAAAAAAAAAAGTTGATGAAGATAATTCAATACAATCTTTTCTGAAATCAATAACAAAAATGATGAATATAAACTAGGAATTAAAACTAACTAACACTTGATTATGTCTCTCTCTGTATATGAATCAGATAAAACGAAACAATATTAAAAGATGCAGATCTTTTTAAACATATGTCTCAGTCAAGCAATTGTGCAATAGATGAAAGATCTCTCTAATTATTTAGAACATATATTGAAGTACAATAGTATTCATATACAATTCAATGTCCAATTACTATGTGAAACAATAAATAAAATGAATACAATCAATTAATAGTAATTAATTGCATTAATTATACTACTGTAACACAATAAATATATCCATAAGATTTTGATAAAGTAAATGAAACATCCAAATACAAGTAATATTGTTGAATATCGATGCTTATATTGATAATCAAAATAAAATGATCTAGTATAAAACTTTGATAAGGAAACTCTACAACAGTGTATAAGTTCACTTGTCTTCCAAAATTACGAACCTAGGACTTAGCTTACTTTCTCTCTTTTATAGAAAAAGAGTTCCATCTATGTCTATCTACTAATTATTAATTAAATAGAAAGTAAATCCTTAAAATAAGGAATGGGATTTCATAAATAGTCTCTGATTCCCTAACCAAATCAAAATTACAACAAATTAAACAAAAATAAAGATAGGATTTCTATAATAGACTAACTGATTTTCTTCATAACCCATCCTCGCAGCTTGAAAATATAATATGTTCTTGATTCTTGGTCCATGTCACATGCTTTACACCTGTCAAAATAAATAAATAAAATTAAAAGTAAATAAACAAAATTAATAAATTAGAGAACCTACATAATTTCAAATTATGTAGTTTCTCTTTCTAAAAATAAAATAGAAGAAATAAAAAAAATCCATACTCATCAAACAAACTCTGATATTTACACTTGAGCATTAAGAGGTAGAATTTTTAAACTCTGATTTGAAAAAATATTAACCCCTAGAGAATTGAATGTCACTGAGTCTTCATTTTTGTTACGCTTGATATTTGAAATCTATTTCTTGTGATCTTTAACCAAGGATTTGTTTTGGGATATGAGTAGTTGGTTCTCCAATTCAAGATCAATTAACCTATTCTGTAAAATTGGAAACACTACAAAGTATTTCTTCTTCCAAAAGGAAGTCTCGAAACTGGTGTCAATCCTATATTTTTCCTCTACAGGTTTTCCCGCAATGGGTGAGGAGTCCTTCTCTCGAGAAGTCTTGAGTTTCTTTAGTTTCTTCATCCCCTATATGAATGGGATAACCAACATTAGAAACCTTCCTAGATTTATTCCTGATATACCTTGACATCTTTATTCATGAAGTCGATTAACCTCTCTGAATCCTTGGAGGGTTTGAGAACATGAGAGATAGCATCTTCAGTATGTTCAGAGGTGAGAGAAGAAAATACAACTTGATTAGAAGACTAAATAGAAACTTGTTTATTTGTATCAAAATCCATCGTTTTAAGGTTCAAATTTAAACTCAGAGTCTTGCTACGTGTAGCCATTTTTGGAATTTTCTTGGAGTCTGAGATATGTGGAGGATTATTGTGATCATCACGTTTTGAATTAGTTGATTCAAACCCAAATTTGAAATATTGGTTATGAGGGTTTAGTTCTGGGGTTTCTAGAAAATTATTTCTTTTAATAAATTCATCCCATGAATCATTAATCTGGATCAAATGATACTCAATCAATATCATGATTAAGCTATGGTGAAAGAGGTTCCTCTTAGATATGATATGTTCTCTTTGATATTTTTTTTCCATTTTTGTAAGGGATTTCAATAGAAAAAAGGGAATATTCAGCTCGAAGCCCACAAATACCATTAGCAAATGAAAATGATAGAGAAAGAACAAACTGTAGTGACCCTCAAAAGTAAGTTATATAGCATTTGATAATCCATAATAAATATTGTCATTCCTTCTTAATCATGGAATCAAGAATACCTTTGTGATTCTACTTAGTTTTAAATGAGATGAGAAACACAGACTAGTGTATATTCTTAATCTTTTTGGTCTTAGACCATTGTTCACCTTCTATTGGAAGCTTTGAGGCGTTGGAAATTATGGCGCCATTGAGTTGTAATATGATGTATGCAATCCTGGCAGACTTTCCATTGAAATTGAGAGAAAATGATATGGTCACCTATAGGTTATGGTTGTGAAACATCATCAGAAACTCGAACTAGCCTTCTTTTCGAAGCATAGGAATGGAATCCTCATTTGCCTCAACGAATTCAGGGCTTGGGTGTTCATATCTAGATATTAATCCCATACTAAAATGATTGATAGTACTCAAGATAATTCAGAGGGAAAATTCTAAGGATAAAAGGTAAATGCAGGCACAGAAACAAGAAATATCAACTCATACATACAAAACTCTCACAATTTTGAATATACCCAAATCGAGTAAAAACACTAAGTACAGGGCCCTGTCATGACTTGATCTGGTAATTAATTTTAGGTTGTGGTAAGAAAGAGGGGTACAATACATGGAGGAAGGTGGATAAAACTTGAAGAGTCCACATGGAATACGAAGTACAGAGAGTATCATTACTTGGATTGCGAGTTACGGTCGAATACATTGATGATAAATATGAGTATTTACTAATATGATTATACATATACTAATATAAATTTTTATTTTTCAATGTGAATCATAACCACAACGAACTAATCAAATGATATCTTAAGTACATCTTTGAATAATTTGTTAGTATTTAATAAAATGGATTGGAAACCAAAACTTTTTAATTCCTCATTTGAGTTATTTTTTAGGATAATAGGTTAAAACTTGATGAGAAATAATAGCTAATGGATAATCTAAGAAATTTTGTAGCTCAAGAAAAATCTTTGTTAGGGATATGTTTCTGAGCCAAAATGATTAAGAAAATTAAGAATGGATATTAGATATTTAACCTTCTGAAACTCACTATGAAATCAAGATCATTAATCAAAATGATTCAAATGAAATGAGATGATCCTAAATGATATGCCATGAGGAAAATTTCAAAATCGAGTTTTGACTTTCATGTTTGAATTCATGAAATTCAAAGAAATCAAAATTACAATCAACATAAACGGGGATCAAAATAAAAACTTTGTCAATTCTAAAAATATTGCACACATTAATGCTCAATAAAATCATAACGTAAAACAAATTACAGATAAAATTAGCGAATATTGAAAAGAATTTTCTAACAGAAAAAAGGGACCAAATTTCAAATGGTTTATGAGATGCAAATTTGGGAGGTTGTTGTATGCCACAACAATTGGTCATTCACTGTAACAACTAGTTATCTATGTGAACAAAAATCAGAGACATATATCATCCCATAAGAAATAAGAAAATTTATTGATAAATGATAACTTTGTCATAGATAACTTTAAGAAGTGAAGAAAACACATTGATATTCACACTTTTTCACTAATCCTTTCTTAGAAGGAAACGAGATTTTGATTAATTTATAACTCGCGATTAAGGGATTTTGATTTGACTACTAAGCAAAGATTAATTACCATGACATAGTACAATTTGTTTATTTTAACTTTTTGTACCTGACATTGCTTCATTGTCAACAGGCCTATTCAATACTCCAATGAAGTTACCTTGATATCATGCATATGTTGGGTATGTGTTATATTCTTTTCACAGGGGGGTAAGAGGGGGGTGCAGGGGCAGCGCCCTCGAAATTTATTTTTTTTGGGCCGACATATTTTCGCCGGTTTCGGGCCGACATATTTTCGCCGGGCCGACATATTTCCGGGACCACATGATATTAGGTGGTTTTTCGGCACATGTTTTTTTGCCGATGGTTTTTCTATTTCCGGTTAAGGAATTAGGGTTTTGGACTAATCCAGGTCGTTGGGTTAGGGTTTTGGATGCCGCTGGCTCCTATATGTATATTGTATTGTAAACAATGTAACACAATTGTATGAATATAATATATGTTGGTTTTCCCGGTTTGGGTTTCCAGGTGAAAAATCTCTGTGTAATGTTTGTATTTGCCATTGTATCTTTTCTGTTCTTTTCTGAATATCAGTTTGCAGTAGATATTGTACAAGGTTAGAATTTACAGCATACATGGCCGTGCTGCCAGCAAACCTATTCAGTATCCCAATGGGTTTGTACACACTTCTCACATCTTCCTATTTATTAAATTTAGACATTCTCCTTTTAATAAGTAAATTTGTGGTCACAATTTAAGCAATGGAGAGACGAAATATGGGTGATACAAAAAGTTATTTTATTTTATTGCACTGCATGGGTTAAAGAAAAGATTTTCATCTATTGATATGCCATTCCCGAAAAGCACTTTTAATATAAATGAAATTAAATTCCTATAATACCTTGCTAGAACGTATTTTCTCAGGTGACATTCCTTAAAAATATAGAATAGCAATAAGAGTTTCTCATTTGAAATAATTTAAAATTTTTCCTATTTCAAACAGGTTGATTTTATTTTTTCTTTGCGGCCAAATTTAAAAAAAAAAATGGTAAACAACATATCCTAGATTGTTATGTCAAACAGAAAACAAAAATAAACAACTAAAAAACAAAAATGAAGTCTATATGCAAAAAAAACATAAAAAATTTAAAATTTGCAAACAAATCATAAAAATATTTAAACAACAAAAATATTTACAATTATTTACAAAGGACTGCAACATCCTCCAAGAAAAGTATTTTTTCAGAATTAGCCCATTTGCAGGGAGAGTTTCCTTGATGCCTTCAAGCGTTTGTAGAGTAAAGGTAGATGGGTCAATCTTCTTAGAAACCTGAAAGGGACCTAGCCATAATCTATGGAATTTTGAATGTTTACCCTTTTCATCATGGACCTTATCCCATTTCAAGACTAAGTCACCAACTTCAAAACTTTTATCACCTATTGATTTGTTATCAAAACATTTTTTAATGATTTTTTGATGATTGGAAAAAGTTTGATGAGCCTTATCTCTTACTTCTTCTAGTTTAAAAATATGGTTTAAACAAGTCTGCAAGATAGAACAAGGTTGTTCTTGGATGGATTGCACAAGGGATAAAGTTCGTAAAGTAATGTTTGGGGTAAAAATGGCTTCTTTACCATAAATTAGAAAGTATGGGGAAGTGCCAATCGCTACTTTATGATTAACTTGATCTGCCCATAATGAAAAAATAAGTGCTTTATGCCAATTTTTATGATTATCATTAACAATTTTCTTAATAATTTTTAAAAGGGTTTTATTGGTAGATTCCGCTAAACCATTACCTTTTGGGTAATACTTAGCTGAATTCTTCAATTTAATGCCCTTTGGTATTGCATATTCAATGAGTAACAAAGAAGAAAAATAACTTGCATTGTCAAAAATCAATGTGCTCGGGAGACCAAATCTTGTAATATTGAACTAATCAATGAAAGAAATTACATATTCAATAGTACCTAATTTTAAGCGGATGGCCTCCACCCATTTTGTGAAATAATTAGTGGTATTAATAATATACCTATGCAACTTTGAAGAATTTTGAACAATTTCACCAATGACATCAAGGCCTCATTGACAAAAAGGTTGGTCCATGATTACAAGTTGCAAAGGTAATGTTTCTTTTTTGTCTCTGCTAGATGAAGTCTCACAATATTTACACTTGGGAGCATGAGAATGTTCATATTTAAATAGAGTCAACCAATAATAACTTGTGTGTCAAATTTTATGTGCAGTTGTGTCGCCACCAAAGTTACCACCTGCAGTTCCATCATGCAGATCAAATAAAAGCTTATCAACTTCTTCCTTTTCTAAACATCTAAGCAACATTGAATCGTAATTTTTCCTAAATAAAATGCCATTGACAAGTTGGTATTGAATCTCTTTTATCCTCAAGGAATTTTTATTTTTTGCATTGAAATGTAAAGGACCTCATGGATGATTTTAGGGGCTAAATTTCGCTCATGGGCTAATTTTTTTATGGTTTTTCCAAAAACAAGATTCGCTATTTTAAAAATGATTCGCCCAAATTCTATAGGATAAAATTATTTTACCTTAAAAATCGCCAAAATTTTATAAAAACTATATAAAATCCTTATAAATCAGAATATTTTTACAAAAATATTGCCAAACATTTATAGTTGGGATATGAAGGATTAGTAATATTCGCCAAGGTTTCTACATTTTAAAACAAATTTCCATCCTTAAAATCATTCCTGGTAAAGGTGAGGTACCATGAGTTAAATAATAAATTAAATATGAATATTTTAAATTAGAAACATCATGAATGACACATACCTCTTGTGTATGTTCAGTTTCTTGATTATCACAATCATTATCATATTTAGAATCAATGGTTTGAGTAACCAACTTACACAGACCTTGACCATGAATGATATTTGCAGGTTTTATCTCTAAATCATATTCTTGAAGCACAATAACCCATTGAGCTCTCTTTTCTCCAATATATTTTTGTACCAATAAAATTGTTACTACATAATGAGGAATAATCACTTTCATGTGAGATTTGATGAGAAAAGGCCCAAAATTTTAAATTGATTTGAAAACTGCATAGGCTTTCTTTTCAACATCAGAATAATTAATTTCAACACCTTGCAATCCTGAACTATTAAATGCTATTGGTATTTCTGCATTCTGATCATTTTTTTGAGTCAACATAGCTGCATAAGATTGATTAGACATGAAAGTGTATAAAATAAATTATTTATGATAGTACAGAGAACACCTTGCAATCCTGAACTATTAAATTCTATTGGTATTTCTGCATTCTGGTCATTTTTTTGAGTCAACATAGCTGCATAAGATTGATTAGACATGAAAGTGTATAAAATAAATTATTTATGATAGTACAGAGAAAGAAAAGTAGGATCTTGAATAATTGATTGTTTAATAGAATCAAAGGCTTGACATTCAATTGCATTCCATTTAAAAAAATAATCATTTGTTTTCATGTATTGTAGGGACAAAACAATCTAAGAAAAATCATGAATGAAACGTCTTACAAAATTGATTTGTCCCAGAGACGATTGCATAGATTTCTTATTATGACACCGTGGAATTTCAGTTATAACTTTGATTCTGAAAGGTTCAATTTCAATTCCTTCTTTAGACACAATGAATCCTCACAATTTTCCTTTTTGAAGTGGAAAAAATGATTTTTTAGGATTCAATGAGATTCCATATCTTCGACATCTTTCGAAAATATGTTTTAAATAATATATATGTGATGTAAACCCCCAACCACTCCCTGGGGTCTGCATAACCTTCCGGTCTAGGATCGATCAAATTCGGGAGCTGGATCATCTCGCAGGCTCTTGTTGAGCCCCCGAAATCAAACACACAAGCCTTAAACCTTCTTTCTCGAGTGGAAAATATGCTTTTCAAGGGAGTCCCTAAGCCAAGCCAAGACTTAAAAAGGACCATGGGTCAAAACAATTGTGCTAAAAATAAACTCTCTAAAGAATTCAGGACATCAGAACTCACGAGCTTTGGGAGTCTCAACAAATTTACATCGCGTTCCATCCTAATGTCGAAGTGGCGAAGCACTGAACAACAACAAGAATCAACAGTCCACAGAACCTGTTGAAAATCCATGGTGGGGAATGACTTCGACACTTTGGGCTTCATAAATCCTATCCGATCCAACGTGATATTCTCCTGGAGTATCGAATCCAATGATCGGTTGGCTCCTATTCCACCACCAGATCGACGGTCTATACTGGCTTCGCAACTTTGGGCTTCAAGTCTTTTTAAGACGCCTCTCCGTAGATCTCTCAGAGTTTTGAATCGAAGAATACACACAAGTAATAAATCGACAAACTTCACTCTTCGACAGATGGACGGTTTAAATTTATTTCAAACTTCAGGAGTTCGGGCATTCACACAACATGACCCCTCATATCTCCTAAACATCGAAATGACGAACGACCTCTCCTTCCTCTGCGTGTCCCCTTCCTGATCAATGACTGGGGTGATTTACGCTCTTCTGGACTTCTAGAACTTTTAAAATGGGACAATATTTCAACCTTTCCCTCCAGAGTACTATACCTCTAGACCAACAGATCTCCTTCCACATGCCCACTAAAATCAATGGTTGAGATATACTCCGCTCTTAGGAGCTTCAGAAGATCATTGAATATTCACCGAATTTCCTCCTTCCTCCCATAGGGATGGTCTTCTGAAGTCGATGATCCGCTAACACGTGTCCACGATGATCAACACTCCATATGGGTTTCAGATTTCAGAACTTCGGGGGTTCTTCCTTCTTTGCACTCCTCGAACATAATTTTCTGAATTGATGAAGTCTGAAGGAATTCAAGACTTAACACTCATGCAAATTCTCACAATCTAACGGTTGTGAATATAGTTTCTCCTATGAAATGGATCTTGTATTTTCTTCTTCAAACACACCAAAATCCCTCCTCCAAAATAATTTTACCACTAATTCTCTTGATATTTTATACTTGAAGGGTTTGAACCCTGGAACACACTTTGTGTTATCTCCTAAGCTTGAAGTCTCAAAGGAATTTCGGTGTGCACTCCTTGCACTCGCCTCCCTTAGAAGGTTTTCGAAACTTCTCTAAGTGTCGGCCCTATGCAGTCCTTAAACGAGGCTTTCTTAGAGAACTTATACTCATATGAGTATGTGTGCATTCCTTGCACTCACCCTACACAATTTCACTTTATCTCTTTCATTCTTCTAAGTCTGAAAACAAGTCTACCTTCACAATCATTACATGGATACTATGCACTCCTTGCACTAGTATTTCAGAAGAGAAACAATTGAAACTTACAAAACACTATAGGTTCATTTAATTAATCATAAAATGCATATGAAGGAATATAAAACACAGAAGGAAAATAACACACATTAGCCATTTAACTCATGGATATGCAAAATTACAATTTGAGAACAATCTTCCTCTATTATATTCCTTCAACAAAGAATTTACAAAGAGTTCTTGTAGCTCTTCAACTTCTCATTGACAACAATTTACAATAAAGTTCAGCAGTAAAAGACAATTTTCTTCAACAACCTCATTTGGGCATAGATTACATATATTTATACATAGAGGGGCTTGTCGAGCCTTCCTACCAACAACTCTAGTGTTATCATATCATAATTAAACATTCTACATCCAAGCCTTATTACAATAAATGGAATTTACAACCCAGATACGAGTCACTAATGAATATATATACAATCCTACATCTTATTAAAGAAATTACAATCCTTTGTGATCTCATACAATGGTTCTTGCCTCCAAACATTAAAATCTCTTTTAATTACAATCTTTTCAAAATATCAAATTGATGTGCTCTCCTTGGGTCTCAAAACAATTTGAATGTGTTTGTTTGATGTTGAGTTGTCCTCCACTCAGCCTAATGGATGTTGTTGACGATGTGCCTACATCATACTTGTAGCACACCCAACCCCTAAATAGTATTTCTAGGGGTGGGGCATCAATTTATCGCATTCCCTGGTTAATTTTTGATCCCTTAATTAAGAAAAATCCTTTCATTCTTCTCCCTCGAGGTTTACATCTTTCACTAAATGATTAAAACAATGAGTGGGGTAATCCTTGTGACCTCAGGCTAAAAACTAGGAGCTAATATCCTGTGTTATCAAAGGTTTTGACACTTCAGAAGTTCCTAGACTTTAGGAGTTCCAAAAGTGTTGTCAAATTCTCAGATTGTCGAACCATAGAGGAGATAAACGGTCCACATCCTCCTCCAATATCCTATTATTAAAGAGGGGGTTTTGGCGATCTATGTGTAACACACCTTTTTCCAAATCTCTGAAGTCCTGAAATATCACCACGTGTCCTTAGCCCTTCGGTGATCAACGTCCGACGATCGTCATTGGACTTCCCTTTTTCAATCTATTCTCAAACCTCCTGAATTTACACCATGTGGCTTGGGCCCTTCAGCGATCAATGTTCGGTGATTATCATTGAATCATTCTTTATCATACTATGTTCGAATATTCCAAACCCCCAAAACTGTCCAAACTTTCGGAGTCCCAGACACGTCACCAACCTTGTTGGCCGACGGACACAATTCAACAGTTACCATGTGACAATGGTCAAGCGGTGACACATGTCCTCCTTAGGGGATGACACTTTCCCTACTCTAATAGGTACAAGGGATGGGTGAACCGGCTAATTCTGGGTGACACTTGGCACCTTGATTGCAAGTCCACATCACCCGGGATGACGTCAGTGGGCCACATCACCCCCATCGCACCATTGAGATTTATCCACATTGATATGTAGATCCATAGTCATCATTAGTTCATGGATCTAGGATTCTGGGCTTACCGAATCCTCTTGATGTAAATCCCCCGAAGAGTTAAGTCCCTATACTCTCAGATCGAGGGACACGTGTCCTTTTCGATCAACAGTCAAGATCAACTTCGATAATCACAACTTCAGTCATTTCATACTTCGTAAAATCTTAGTCGGGTTCCTCTGGAGTATGAAATCTCTAGACACTAGGATCGCCTGCCACGTAACCCCCTCATCCAAATATCCTAGTTCAATGGTCAACACTTGATGGGGAATGAGTAGGGCTCACGTGTCACTCCATGATGTGTTCCCAGTTAGTTGGGTAGTCGAGGGTGGGTCCCTTAGATCAATGGCTTAGAAGGATCCAGAAGGATCAGAGAATTAATGGTCCACATCACTTCGGTAGTTCGACATTCAGGAGTTCGTTGTTTGTATCTCCCAGATTTTCCTCCCAACCACGCCAGATCTGTCACCATGTGTTCCTAGCGTCTATGGCCATGATTTACTTTGACTGGAAAAGCTTCATGGAAAACTCACACATTCCTATATTACTTAATAACCAGACTCCTAGATAATAGTTTATCTGTGGACATGTGTCCCTACAATTTCAACGGTCTAGATTAACTCTGCGACTCCGACATTTAGGAGTTTTGACGCTAGACCATTCCAAATCTACTGAAGTAAGACTTCATCAAAGTGCTTAACACGTCCCTTCCTATTTATGATATAACAACTGAGAGAGATCCATATTGGATCCCCATATCGATGGTCCTTATTGATTCATGACTTCGGCATTTGACTACTTTTTAGGATTGTGGAGTCACAAGTCCTGAAGTCCTGAAGCTGAAAGATCTAGCCAAGGGTTCCCATACCCCGGTCACTTGGATACTTTGGAAATTCTAGGGGATAATACCTAATCCTTTAGCAGCAATTGGTTTAAGTACATTGGCACAAACCCTTGGTCATATGGGTGAATATTCTAAAGGAAAAACACCCTTCCCCAATAGAATTCAGACTTAACATTCCCTCTAAGGTAAACTTCATAGGGTTGGAAGGGCTAAGGCATTTCATTCAATCCTACACTGACCCTCCTGGAGATTCCCATTCCATAACTATATAGCATCAAAACTGAGATAAATTGAAATCCATGAAATATAACAGTTTACAGAAGAAAAAGATCCTATCTAATAACTATTCAAATACTGCAACACTCAACCATAAACACAAACATTTCATTGTCACATCCAACATAATACAAAGAATATGAAAATACTTATCAGAACTAGAAAATGTGAAGCAACTGATAAAAGGGGTGTCTGTTTCCTCCCAGCCATAGGAACAACCCCTCTTATTGGATTTACCACTCATCACACCCAAGCTAGACCATGATGCTCTCAGAGAGATTCTTTCTCTTTGCTCCACAACAACCAGGGATGAAGGTTACTCTCCTTCTCCCACAACAATTGGGTGTATTTTTTTCTATGTTCCAAGAAAGGAGGTATGCACGAGTACTTCCTTAATCATTGGTCAACCTCATTTATTATCTTGTAGTGAAACCTTTCCCTAGGATTCTTACAGACAGATCGAGCTTACTACTCATCTTTTTCCTCTCAACTTCATAATTGAAGTCTATTCACTGCTCTTCTCGGGAGAGTGTTTTCTCTACTCTGTTATCTCACAGATCTATCTCTCTCCCCGAATTACCTCATTTATTTATTTTCTCAGCAAGGTTGTGTGGGTATAAATCACCATTCGTTGTCAGGCCTGAAAGCCTTACAGATGGGTACCTTGCCCCATCTCCTCATTAACTCTTGAGGATGGCCTTTGAACTACCAACCTGAGTGGTAATTCGTTTTTGGGTCAGAGGATCATTGAGAAATTACTCCTAATAGGTAATGGTCTGGTGAGGTTCATCTCGACCATACTTGGTTTCCCTTCACCATCTCTCTCATAGAATCCATGGTTCATCTTGGAAAAATTTCCCCCTTTCAACAATTTTTCAACACATATTAAAATTCTATTAATAACATAAATTTATAAATTGACTCTTTTATTCAAGGTTTCATCAAATCAAACATTCACACATATTTAGTCATCCATAGTCTCTTGGCCAGTTATAGTTACATTTACAAACTGGGGGAAACAAGGGTATTACAATCCCCTTCCCCTTAAAGGAACATCATCCTTGATGTACTATTTGGAGATGTGTTATGTCTGTACAAAAGTAAACAAAAATGGATATGCATGTCTCATGGCATTCTCCAATTCCCATGTGGCCTCATCTGGGCCAAAGTGTTTCCACTGCACCTTAACCTGTGCAATGTTTATGCTCCTAAGTGGGGTTTCCTTCCTGTCTATTATGCATGGAGGTTATGGCAGGAACTCTCCCTCGAGTTCCACATGAATCACAAACCAGTCAATAATATGATTGGAACAATGTAAATATTTCTTTAATAAAGAAACATTGAAAACATTATGATCCTTCACTATGGGATGAAGTGCTCACTAATAGGCTACTGGTCCCACTCTATCCAAAATTTCAAAGGCTCCACAATACCGAGGTGACATCTTGGCACAAGCTCGCATCCTCTAGGAGCTTCTCTTGGGTCTGCATAGCTCTTTTTTCTATACTGGGATATCTTCATATTTTTCCTGATCTAAATCAATTTTTGATCCATTTCCTTTAGCATATTGTTATAGCCCTAAAATTATCTACCTATGCATACATGGGATTAGCCTTTCTACTTGCATAATTTTCCAAATCACTGTTGAGGAACTCTATTTAAAAAACCATTTTATGAAGCATGTATGTGCCCTGCTACACTACTTCTTGCGTACATACGTCTTCTTCATTCTAGATAGCCCACGTACATATGCTAGTTGCATACTAAACAACCAACGTTTACCTCCAAAATTTGAAAAAAATAAAAAGTTTCAAGGATTTCGACGGATTTTATGGGATATCGAGTATTTCCCAACCAATTCACCTATTTTATCCCATCCCCAAACCAAATAAATATCCTTTTTTCATATAAAAGGAGGTCTTGGGGTCCCATTTACACATCAAGCATTAGAACAATGAAACTCTGCCTAATCCCCTTTCCTCCCTTTTCCAAGTATTTGCAACCCCTTTTGACATTATTCCTCAACATTCCCTCTCTAGCCTTTTCTCCTATACAATCCCTTCCCTTCCCCTGAAGTGATCAACTGATTTTGAAAGAAATCTTTAGGATAGTGCCCTTGGAGCAACATTAAGAGGATTCCAAACCAGGTTCGCAGGAGCGTCGACCTACAAAGGTTGTAAATTTCAATCTTTGCATTTGAAGAAAATAATCTTTTTCCTATCCCAAATGATATCTTTATGTTTTTCATTTGATTTATGAATAATGGATTATATCTAACCCTAGTATTGATGAGTAGAGATAGAATATTTTTAGCATTGTTTTCCTATGTGTTTTTGTAGGTCATCTTTGGGAGGATACTTGCATCCTGGGAGCTACAAAGCTAGAGGTGGTCTACATCGAACGTTGGACTAAAGGTATTGCTTCTGACCTACTTTCCTATCTCTTTATATTCATCTATTTAGAGTGTTTTGGGTATTTTAGGAATTAGATTGTATTTTAAGGGAGATCATAGCTATGCTTATACTTTGACCCTGGTATAGTAATAAGGGGATTTTCCCCACTAGCACATATCTGGCTCAATTTTAACTCTGTCTAATGTGTTGTTCCAGCTGATTGGAATGTTTCATTTCCTTCCATAGAGGGCTTCAAAAGGACTTATTTTTAATGACCCTTAGTAGGTAGTTCTCCCATTTATTGGGTTGATGCATTACATGCATCCTCAACATCTCTTCTAATACTTGGTTTACCCTCTCTGTCTTCCCATCAGTCTAAGGATGATAGGTTGTACTAAAGAGAAATTTCGTTTCAAAACCATCAAACATGGATTTCCAAAATTTTGAAGTAAACTTTGTATCTCTATCGGATATAATTTCCTTAGGCATGCCATGCAGTTTGAATATCTCTTTCATGAAGATGTTGGAAATATCTATTTCCTTGCAAGTTGACTTGATGGGTATGAAGTGAGCATACTTTCTTAGTTTTTCCACAACTACCATCATGGCATCATTCTGTTTGGTTTATCTTGCTAATCCTGTGATGAAATCCATGGATATGGTTTCTCATTTCCATTCAGTAATTGGTAATGGTTGCAATATCCCTACTGGGTGTTGGTGCTCTACCTTGACTTGCTGAAATTATAAACACTTAGTTAAGTAATCAACTATGTCCTTTTTCATTCGAGGCCAATAGATAGTTTCCTATTGGCCGTGATGATTCTCTGATAACCAGTATAACCAAGATATGGTCTTTTGTATAGTTCATCCATTATGAACCTCTTCAAGTCGTCACAATTTGGAATATAAAATCTACCTTGTAGGTCAACAAGCCTTCATTAAGCATATCATAACCTTCATACTTCAGCCCCGTGGGTTCTTTCTTTAGGAATGATGTCACTATTTTGAAAAATGCATCTGTTTCTTGTGCAATTTTGACCCTCTCTTTGATGTTTGATTCATTGGCACTTACATCTGCCAAGTGAACTACTTTTATACATCTACTAAGGGAATAGGCCACCCTACTCTCCTTTCCTTTGATATGTTTTATTTCAAAATGAAACTCACTAAGGAGATCCATCCACCTAGCTTGTCTCACATTGCGTTTTGGTTGGTCAAACAAATACCACAACCCACTATGGTTTGTCATAAGTGTAGATCTTCTACCTAAGAGGTAATGCCTCCACATTTTCAGAGCATGCACTATGGAAGCCAATTCCATATCATGGTTCATATAATTGACTTCATGCTCATTCATTTTTATGGATTCATAGAAAAGGACATGTCCTTCTTGCATAAGGACTCCTCCAAGCCCTTCCTTGTAGGCATCTGTACACAAAAGGAAGTCTTTGTTTGGATATGAAATATTCATCACAGGTGCATTTGTTAGAAGGTATTTCAGCTCTTGAAATATTTCTTCACATTATGATGTCCAAATTAATTTAACCCCCTTTTTGTAAAGGGAGGTGATTGGGAAACCAATCTTGGAGAATTATTTTATGAATCTCCTTTAGTATCCTACTACGCCCATAAAGGATATGATATTAGATACATCCTTTGGGGTATGCCAATCCATGATGGATTTAATCTTGTCAGGGTCAACTGCCACTCCCTCCTCAGAAAAAACATGTCCTAGGTAGTGGACTTGTTTCTGGAAAAAGTCACACTTACTGAGATTAGCATAGAGCTAATGTTCTCTTAGCACTTGGAGTACTATCTTGAGATGTTCTTCATGCTCTTCTCTATTATTGGAATAGATTAGGATATCATCAATGAAAACCAATACAAACCTATACAATAAATTTCTCAATAAGTTATTCATTAAACACATAAAAGTGGTTGGTGCATTGGGAAGCCCAAATGGAACCACCACAAATTCATAGTGACCATATATTGTCCTAAAGGTTGTATTTTGGATATATTAATCTTTAATTTGGACCTGATGGTATCCAGACCTCAAGTCAATCTTGGAGAAGATGGTAGCATAGATTAGTTGGTCAAACAACTCATCAACCCTCGGAAAGCGATACTTATTCTCGATGGTCATCTTGTTGAGTTGTCTATAATCTATGCACAATCTAAGTGTGCCATTTTTATTTTTAACAAACAAGGATGGTGATCCCCATGGAGACACACTAGGAAGTATGTAGCCTTTGTCGCACATCTCATTCAACTAGAGTTTGAGCTCAACTAGCTCTGGTGTACTCATTTTACAGGGTGTTCTAGACATTGGCACTGCTCCTGGTACAAGTTCTATTGAAAAGTCAATATCCCTTCTTGGAGGTAGACCTGGTACCTCTTCTGGGAATAGATATTTATATTCTCTTAATATGGGATGGTTTTCTAGGATGGGTTTTTCATTCTCAACAAATTTTAGTACATGGATTGCATACAAGGGGCATACCTTTCTACCATACTTCTTCACTTCGAGGGTTGATATTTGTCTCACTGAGACATGATTTTGAATCCCTTGTAGGGTTACCCTCCTTCCTTCTTCATTTTCACACTCCAAAGTTTTACTGTAACATTCCAAATTGGTTTTGTGGGAAGCCAACCAGTCCATGCCAATCAATAGGTCATAAGATCATAGAGGAAGTATGTTTAGGTTTTCTTGGGTGGGAAACCCAGTCATGTCAAATTGGCATGCTGGTGTGACCTCTGCTACTTTTCTTTTGGTTCCAGTGGTTATTTGTACCAGCCATGATTTAACATGTTTAACTTGTTGCAATTTACATTTCTCAACATTTTGAGGGGCAACATAACTAAAATTAGAACCAGGGTCAATTAAAATGGAAACAAGATGGTTGGCAATTGTACCTTCCATCTCCACCACTCAAGCTTGGTGGTCATATTGTCTATTACCCAAGGCTGCATAAATTTTTGGTAGGGTCCTAGCCACATAATTAACTGTGGTATCCTCCTAGATGTTGTAGACCCTCCCAGGGTTTTGTTGCTGATGCAGATAGACCCTCAGTAGTTTCTCCTCTCCACAACCCAAAAATTTCAAGATTTCTCTCTTCGTGTTATAAGTCTTACTTGATTTTCTCTAAATGGTTTATTTCCACTCTGGGATGGAAATTTTTTTCGATACACACTTCTGGCAGGAAGGCTCATCCTAGAGCTCTTACTAGGGTTCTTAAATCTCGAGGATTTAAAACCCTTCTTCTTGAATTTTGAATTGTTTTTCTTCTTCTAGTCTTCACGGGGTTGTCTTACTTTTGAATTGCTCACAAAAACACATTACTTTTCAAATAGTATATTCTAAGGTATTTGTCTCATCAAACTCAATTTTTTCCTGGTAGGATGGAGGTAATCCACTAATAAATTGTTGAATATTTAGATTTTCATAATTTATGTAGGGAACATACCTCATCAGATCGAGAAATTTGTTGATATACTCATCTATCGTGAGTTGTTCCAACTTGAGTTCATAGAACTCCTTGGTATTCCCATCAAAGTAATTTTTTGACAAGTACTTCTTCTTGAAGTATTTCTCAAATTGTTTCCATGAGAAGTCCTTCTCATGGATTCCTTTCACATTACTAATGTCTTCCCACCAAATGGAATCTTTCCCATTCAAGTTGAAAATGGCTATCCGATCCTTTAATTTTTCAGAGTAGTCATGGAATATGATGTACTTCTTCAAGTCGAGTAGCCAAAATTCTTCTTCTTCCCCCTTCTTAATATCTCCATCGAAGGTGGGTGGTTTGGATTTCTTGAATTCTTGAATTCTTAAGGATCACAAGTCTTGGAATGTTTCCTCTTCCTTCCTCTTGTCTGAGAATGCGAACCAGTTTTTCCATTAGAAGATTCCTTGGATTTGTTAGTGTCCTCACCAAAGTAATCTTCCATTGAATGTCTCTTGGCTCCATGTTGCGCCTTATTTGAGATGCTCCTCCTGGTGTGGCCACTTTCAGGACCATGCTTATATATCTTAGGTGGACTTGGAGTTTTCTTAGTATGATGCATGTCCACATGAATGGCCATTGAACTATGTTGTCATTCCCTTTGTATATATGATAGAATTTGCAATAGGACTGCATTAATTTTTGTATGATTTTCCTACTCCTTGATCAACCATTAATTGTCATTCTTATAACTCTGTAATTCTTCCACAAGGTTTATTACAGTTTCAACCAAATTTGGAGGGGTTTCCACCACACTCCTTTCATCATATTCTTCCTCTCTATTGTGGGAGCTCTCCCACAAATCCTAATGTGTCACCATCCTTTATGTTGTAGTTTTCATGTTTTTCATTGACTACTTGAGTGAAGATAAAAACATTTTCTGTTAGTTACTAACCTACCAATTCATGAAAAACACATATCATTGCAAGGTGAAGTTAGTTCTTTATTTGGAAACATTAGCAACCTACAGTGCAGGATTCCAAAACATCTATCAATAGTAGAAGGTTTTTATCCTCTCTTTAGTGGAGGTTCCGACAGGTTTCTTATAGAGGGGGGTAAGGTAGGGTGTTACCGCATAAGTTCTCTAATAATATTTTCCTATGTGACTCATGCATGATCCCAAGAAGGTCAAATGTTGTTTCCATGCTCTGAAACCAATTTGTAACACAACCAACCCGTAAATAGTCTTTTTAGGGGTGGGGCACCAATTTTTTTCTTTCCCTGGTTCAATTCAGATCCCTTACTTAAGAAAAATCCTTTCATTCTACTCCCTTGAGGTTTACATATCTCATTAAGTGATTAAAACAGCTAGTGGGGTCCTCCTTGTGAAATCAGGATGAAAATCGGTAGCTAAGAGCTCGCGTTAGAAAAGGTTTCAACACTTTGAAATTTTCCAGACTTTTGGAGTTCCAAAAGTGTTGTCAAAATCTCAGATTGTCGAACCACGGAGGAGATCAACGGTCCACATCCTCCGCTGATATCCTACGGTTAAATATTATGTTTCAGGGATCTACGCATAGCAAACCTTTTTCCAAATATCCTAAGTCCAAAAATATCACCATGTGGCCTTAGCCCTTCAGTGATCGACATTTGACGATCATCGTTGGACTTCCCTTTATCAACATAATCTCAAACCTCCCTAATTCACGCCACATGGCTTGGAACAATTCAAAAGTTGACACATGGAAAGGGTCAAGTAGTGACATGTGTCCTCCTTAGGGGGTGACATGTGTTTGTCTCTGTTAGGTACAAGGGATGGGTGAATCAGCTGATTCTAGGTGAGATGGGGCACCTTGGTTGTAGGTCCATGTCACTCGGGGTGACTTCAATGGGCCATGATACCCCCATCACGTGACTACAATTCATCCACGTGTATCTGTAGTTTCAAAGTCCTTGTTACTTTTCATCTCTAGGATTTGGGGCTTACTGACTCCTCTAGACGTAAATACCCTAAAGAGCTAAGTCCCCTAGACTCTCGGATCTGGCGCCACGTGTCTTTTTCGACCAACGGGCGAGATCCACTTCGACACTCATGACTTAGGCGAATTCATACTTCGTAAACTCTTATCCAGTTTCCTCTGAATTATGGAATATCCAAACTACGGGATCACTTCCCACGTAACCCCCTCATCCAATGATCTTATTTCAATGGTCAACGCTTGATGGGGAACAAGTAGGGGCGATGTGCCTCTACATGACGCGTTCCCAGTTATTTGGGTAGTCTAGGTTGGGTCCCTTAGATAGATGACGTGAAAATATCCTGAAGGATCCGAGGATAGATGGTCCACTTTACTTCGATATTTAGACATTCAGAAGTTTTGTGTGTGCATCTCTTGTCTTTCCCTTTGGACCATGCCAGATTTGGCACCACATGTGTGTAGCATCTACAACCAGGATTTACTTCGGTTGGCATAGCTTCGAGGAAAACTCACATGTTCTTATATCGATGAATACCTAGACTCCTGGAGAATCATTCATATGTGGACACGTGTCCCTCCGATTTCAACAATCCAGATTAACTCCACGACTCCAGCATTTGGGAGTTTCGACTCTAGACCATTCCAAATATCCCAAAGTAAGACTTCATTGAAGTGCTTAACACGTCCTTTCCTATGTATGATATAATAGTTGAGATAGATCCATATTGTATCCCCATATTGACGATCCTTTTCGATTCGCGACTTCGACCTTCAACTAATTTCGAGGATTGTGGACTCACAAGTCTTTAAGTCCCGAAAATGAAAGAGCTACCCCCCTTTGGACTAGCGCAGGGTTCCCAGACCCTGGTCACATGGATAATTTTGAAATTATAGGAGCTAAGCTCTAATACTTTAACAACAATTGGGTTAAGTACATGGGCACGAGCCCTCAGTCAATTGGGTGAATAGTCTAAAGGAAAAACACCCTTGTCCCACATAATTCAGAATTAACATTCCCGCTAATGTAAACTTCATAGTGTTGGCAGGTCTTAGGAGTTTCAGTCAATCATACCCCAAACCTCCTGCGGATTCCCATTCCATAAATATCTAGCAGAAAAACTGAGATAAATTAAAAACCATGAAATATAGAAGTTTATAGAAGAAAAAGAGCCTATCTAATAATTGTTCAAATACTGCAACACTCAACCATAAACACAGACATTTCATCATCAGATCCAACATAGTACAGTGAGTATGAATATACTTATCATAACTGGAAAATGTGAAGAAACCAATGAAAGGGGTGTCTTTTTCCTCCCAACCATAGGCACATCCACTCCTACTGGATTTACCACTGCCCACCTCCGAGCTAGACCATGATGCTCTGAGAGAGATTTTTTCTCTTTGATTTACAATAGTTAGGGATGATGGTTACTCTCTTTCTCTCATAGGAACTGGGTTTTTGGTTTTCTCCACTCCAATCAAGGAGGTCTGCATGAGTACTTCCTCAGAGCCTCATTTATCAACTTGTAGTGAAACCCTACCTTAGGCTTCTTACAGCCATATCAAGCTTACTTCTCATATTTTTCCTCTCAACTTCATAATCGAAGTATGTTCACTACTCTTCTCAGGAGAGTGTTTTGTCTACTCGGTTATCTTGCAGATTTGTCTTTGTCCCCGAATTACCTCATTTCTTTCCTTCCCCAACAAGGTTACGTGGGTCTGAATCCCCATTCATGGTCAGGCTTGGAAGCCTCATAAATGGGTACCCTACCCCATATCCTCATTAACTCTTGAGGATGGCCTTCCAACTACCATCCTGAATGGTAATCCATTTCTGGGTTAGAGGACCCTTGAGAAATTACTCCTAGTTGGTACTAGTATGGTGGGGGTCATCTCAACCATACTTGGTTTTCCTTCACCATATCTCTCATAGAGTCCATGGTCTATCTTGGAAAACTTTCCCCCTTTAATAAATTGTGCAACACATATTCAAATTCTATTAATAACATAAATTCATACATTGACCCTTTTATACAAGGGATAAAAAAATCAAACATTCACACATATTTAGTCTGCCATAGTGTCTTGGCTAGTTATAGTTATATTTACAAACTAGCGGAAATAAGGGTATTACAACACTCTGGAAAAAATATTCATGTACTCTTGTCCATGATCTCTTGCATTGTCTTTCCATGCTTTTGGGTATCATCTTTAGTTATCCAACTAGAATATTCTATTGGATGGTCCTTCTACTTAACCATATATTCATAATAAATCTTCCTTTTGGTCTTCTTAGCAATCTTTTGATCTAAGATATTCTCCATATGTGGCTCCTTTTCTATGGGCATCTTCTGTTTCCACTGAATCTCCTCCAGAGCATTTGTATCTCCTGTATCATCCACATTGTAGGGATAAAGGTCTGCAATAGTGAATATTGGTGATATTCCAACAATCTTGGGCAACTCAATTTCATAAGCATTGGCAACAAATTTTCTGAGGATTTTACAAGGTTCTATCTTCTTCATATTCAACTTGTTGTACTTCGCTGTCAGGAATATATCTTTCCCTAGATCCATTAAAACCTGATCTCTAACTTCAAATTTTACTTCTCTCCCTTTCCCGTCTACTCTGCTTTTATACTTTTGGTTGATTTTTTGTAGTTGTCCCTTAATCGTCTTGTCCTGCACTTCGGAACTCACAATGTCCCAAAGTTGTTAAGTCTAAAATTCCTTTCGGATTCATCCCATACACTATCTGAAATGGGCTCTTTCCAGTGCTTCTGTTCGGTGAATCATTATAATAAAACTCTGCTTAGGGAAGAATTTGATCCCACTAACTATGATGTATAGTAAAAAAACTCCTCAACAAATTTCCTAGGCTCTCATTTCCCACCTTAGCTTGTCCTTCTTTCTGAGGGTGATAAGTTGAACTGAAGGAAAATTCTGTTCCCATCTTCATTTACAGAGTTCTCCAAAAGTGTCCCACGAATTTGGTATCTCTGTCTGAGACTATAATTTTGTGCAAGCCATGTAATATCACAACCTTCTTGAAAAAAATTTGGCTATGTGAGTAGCATCACTGGTTTTTTGGCATGGTATGAAATGTACCATATTTAAGAACCTATCAACCACTACAAATACATAATCACTCCTCTTTTGGGTTCTTGGTAATCCCAATAATAATCCATGCTTATAGCATCCCACGACCTGTCTGGAATAGGTAATGGCTGATATAGACCAGTTTGTTGCTTCTTTCCATTGGCATACTGGTAGAATCTACATTTGTCCATAGATTTATTCACATCAAATCTCATACCTGGCCAATGGTATGAAGAACTCAGTTGTGCATCAGTCTTATCATGGATGAAATGTCCATCTAATCCCTCACTGTGTTTTTCTTTCAACAGATTGTCTCTCATTGAGCATTTCGAAATACATAATTGACTCCCTTTGAAAAACAATCCATATTGTATCAATTTCCATCCACTGACTTTTGTCCCTTAGGAAAGGGTTTTGACATTCTTTGTAAGCCTCCTTGAAATATGGATCTTCACGATATATCCCCTTAAGGTATTCAAATACTAAGGTCTCCACTTGAAATTCCCACATAATTAGACATCTCCTGCTCAAAGAACCAACAACTTTGTTAGCACTACCACTAATGTGCTTAATAGCAAAAGTAAAACTCTACATGAATTCTACCCATTTAGCATGTCTTTGGTTCAACTTCTCCTATCTGGTTATGAACAACAAATCTTGATTTTCACTGTACAAGAAAAACTCCTTCGGAATAAGGTAATGCCTCCATTTTTTCAGATACAATGTAAAACTATTTTTCATTCGTTGACTACTTCCTCTTAGCGTCATTCAACTTCTAACTGAAATAAGGAACAACATTATTGTCTTGGCTCAAGACTGCACCAATAGCTACTCCACTTGCATCACATCTCACCTGAAATGTCTTCTTGAAATATGGGATAACCATAATTGGTCATTCTCTGATATTCTCTTTTAATACTCTGAATCTTTTTTCAACTTCTACTATCCAATAAAAATATTGATGCTTTTTCTTTATGGTGTCCAGTATGGGTGCACAAATTCTACTGAAATTCCTAATGAATTTCCTATAAAAAATTTCTAACCCATGAAAACTTCTTACCTCAAACATGTGTCTTGGAGAAGGCTATTCTTTGATTACAACCACCTTCTCTGGATCCATCTTCAACTCATTTTAAGAGATCACAAAACCCAATTATATGAGTTTTTTCTTCATGAACGGACATTTCTTCAGATTTATCAACATCTTCTCCTACTACAACCTATTCAACACTAGTTTCAAGTGTCTCAAATGTTCTCCTTCAGTTTTACTGAAAACTAAAATGTCATCCAAATAAACAATTACAAACTTACCAATGAATTCCTTGAGCACCTCATTCATCAATCGTGTGAATGTGCTCGGGGCATTTGTTAAGCCAAATGGCATAACAAGCCACTCATATAATCCTTCATTTTCTTTGAATGTTGTCTTCCATTCATCTCCTTCTCTCATTCTTATAGGATGATAACCACTCTTCACTTCTATCTTGGAAAAATAATTTGCTCCACTCAAAAAATCCATCAAATCATCCATTCTAGGTAAATGGAATCTGTACCTAATGGTTATCTTGTTGATGGCTCTAGAATCTGTTCACATTCTCCATCCTCCATCTTTCTTTGGTGATCCAAGATCTTTTCGTCAGGTAACTTATTAAAGAATTGTATTAAATGAGCATAAACTAAAGTACACCATAAATAAGGAAAATCTCAAAATGAAATAGACATACGCATGCAATATGAACACAAAAAATTGATAACGGAGTTCATCCATGGTGGACGACGTCTCCAGGTACTTCTCTCAGATGGGTAGGTATTTTTATTAACTCCACAAAAGAATTGGGCAAAATAGATAAGTATACCTCATTCTGGAGTTAAGCTACAAAAGATTTTCTCAAATCAGAAAACTAACACCACCAGTGCATTCATGCCGTCATTTTACCTAAAAATGAATATCTCCATCCCTCGATCTGAGTCTGTCACTTTCATGCCCAAGAGACACCCCTGCCTTAGTTTTTGTGCCACTACTCCTACAATAAATGACTGTATTGTCTCAAAATGCATGCCAAAATACGTACCAATCCATACGGGAGTGCTCGGTTTTCCTCTTATTATACTAAAATTCGATGGTTATGCAGTATGTGAAACTATTGGTGCATCAGTTAGTGGAGGTATATTAATTCATTGGTTAGCGGAGGTCTTGGGATCGAATCCCATGGACTCTGCTTCTTTTTAATACATGGTTACAATGAGATTTGGCGTGCCTTGCTAAATTTGGAGGGAAGCCACTAGAATGGCAGAAAATTGGCTATTAAATCAAAGGAATGTTTATATGTGGCGATTTTGGAATCATCGTATGGTTTAGTATGAAACCAAGGGCTAGGCCGAAGGCCTAGCCATTTTCTTTCACTTATGCAAACCATTAGTAAACTTAAATAAAATTTGGACCATGGTATAAACAAGGAACATGTGGTGGTAATTTGGCTAGCGTGAAGGTGTGAGGCCTTTGGGCAATGAGGTTACAGTTTCTACTCTTGTAGAGTCATATAATTTTTACAGATACCAACCACTGGAGGGGTGCCACGTGGCATACCATGGTTGGTCCATGTGGCACCATATCATTTGGACAATAAAATGCCACTTGTCACAAATTAATTTTCCCATGTGTCTGTCATCAGACTTGTATGAATTTTCCATGTCATCCCCATGCCATCTCAGTTGTATCACGTCAATTGTACGTATGTGCCACGTGTCACCTTGAACTTTTTACTTTTTGACCAAGTTTGACCTGAACTTTGACCGCTTATAACTTTTGATCCGTAAATCCGTTTGACGATTCATTTGCGTTGTTATAAATCTTGTGAAGCTCTCTTTGCAATAAGGCCATTTTAATTGATTTTTGGGAACTTTGATTTTTTTCTCTTTCTCTGTCTGCTGAAGCCATTTTGAGCATCCCAAGTTTCCTCTATGAGTTCTGAGTTGTTCGTATCCTTCTATGGATCCTTTTTGGATTACTCCTTCCCACTGAGAGATTTTTGGACAACCAAAATCTTTCATTAATCAATTGGTAAGTGAGGGGAGATTCCCCTCAATTTTTCCTTCTCAATCCACATTGCCTTTCTTGGATGTGTGCCCTTTAATACTACTCGAAGATATTCAACATCACCCCTTCGTGAATTCCTCGTCCTTCTATCCAATATGATATCTTCCTATAAATCATCCAAGTAATTAGGTGCAAACTCATCAACTGAAGGTATTGAAACTTCCTCATCCTGATCCATGATCATGGGAGGCTCAAAAAGTTTCAAGTTCTCTACGTTCACAATAGAGTAAATCTGCATATAAGGTGGAAGATATAAACTAAAATCATTATTTTCAATTTTCTCTAAGATAGTGAAGGGTCCATATCAGATGGGATTGAGTTTCTTTCCTTCACCCTTCAATCATTCCTTACTGATGTGAATCCATACCTGGTATTCAACCTAGAACTGATGATCAACCATGTGCTTGTCATGCCAAGATTTATATTGTGCTCGACTCTTCTCCAACTATTCCCTGACTACCTGGTGTATCGGCTGGATCCTATGAATGAACTTGTGGGCTTTGTCCTCTGTTCATTCTTCATTTACATCGACATCTCTCCCATAAATCAAGTCCAAAGGAACCTTTGGTAGGTATGTAAAACATGTCTCAAAAGGTGAAATATGAGTGGATGAATGTAAAGCTTGGTTATAAGGATGTTGTAGATAGGGTATTTGTTCATCCCATAACTTAGGATGCTTTTTGCAGTAGCCTCGAAGCAAAAGTACCACTATTCTATTTACCACCTCTGTCTATCCATTGTTATGTGGATGGAAATAAATGCTCCTCTTCAATTTGGTGTCCATCATTATCCACAAGCTAGTCCAAAAGTCCCCAAGGAATCGTGTATCTCGATCCGAGACAATGGACGTGGGTAACCCAAAGTGAATCCAAACATACTGAAAGAAGATATTAGTAGTCTGCTCATCAATGATCTTCTTTTAACATGACATCAAGATACACATCTTGTTGAACCTATACACTATGACATACAAGTAATCATGACACCCTTTGGTCATTGGTAAACCCCCTACAAAATCCATGGAAATTCTTTTCCATGGATGGGATGTAATAGGATGTGGTGAGTATAGCCCCAATTTTCTATTAGTGGGATTACAAGTAGAACACCACACACCCCTTTACATATTTAGTTACAATTGCTTTCATTTGAGGCCAATAACAAAACCTCTGCAAATGAGCCATAGTTTTTCCTAGCCCAAAATTCCCAGACACAAGATAAGTGTGAGCTTCCCATATCACACGGACTCGTTCACTTGTAGGAATACATAGTTTCCCAAGATGATAGAGTAATTTTCCCTACAGACAATTGTTCTCTACCTGTGCACCATGGGTTAGATTCTCATATACTTCTTTAAAATCTTCATCGATGGCATATTTTTCTACATATCTATCATGAGATAAAGAAGTATTATTCAAAATAATAGAAACAACAATAGGAGTTCTAGAAAGCATATCGGCTACCTTGTTACTTGTACCCTTCTTCTACTTGATTACCAAATGAAATTGTTTTAGAAAACCAATTCATTTGTAGTGTCGAGATTGTTGCAGTTTGGTATGTGCTTGAATATACTGCAAGGGATACTGATATGTCTATATGATAGTTTCCTTCCCTAACAAGTGGTGCTTCCATTTCTTTACGCTTTGAACTAATGCATACAACTCTTTATCATATGTAGGATAGTTAACAACAACTTGGTTATGTTCGAAAAAACAGGTATTCCAATAGAGGACGAACACCTTCAGTAACCACTCACATAACCAGATCAAAGATCAACACACTGATGTTTTCACGTGGTAAAACCCCTACGGGGAAACATCCATGGCCCCAGCCAATGCGGCCACTTGGAGCAGTTTATTAATGCAAAGAAAAAGATTACAGAGAGACTTTAAAAGAGAGTTTCTCACAATCGATCATCAGCAAATGACCCTCCGTGCTCTTTAAATAGAGATCATGGACCAATCGGGTGTTAAGCCATGGATCAATGGTCGTTAAGATTGAGGAGAGTATGAACTATCAGATCACTCTATGTCGGGAACATATTGTGATCGTCATATTTCCTAACTACAAATGCATACTAATGCATAATAAAGAAACACACTTTTACCTAATGACGTATTAGACCAAGTAGATCTTAACTAACTCCTAAGTGTCTAAATATCCTAACATCCCCCTTTAAGAAAAACTTGGGATAGGATTGAAGGATTTACAATAATGACACAATAGGAGAAGGAAGGAGGCATTAGAGCCTATCCCCCCTTAATGATAGCTTCCTGAACTCCTAACATAGATCGAAGTTTGGAAAACTTCACTTCTATAAGAGACTTTGTGAAAATGTCTGCAACTTGATCTTCTATAGAAAAAAAGAGCACTTTAATAACTTGATCATGAATGAGCTTTCTGATGAAGTGCATGTGTACCTCGATGTGTTTGCTACGCTGATGTTGAACTGGGTCTTTGGCGATCTTGATGGCACTTTGATTGTCACACCAAAGTCTGGTCAGATGCTGGTGTTGGAAGCCAAACTCTAAAAGGATCTTTCGAAGCCACAGGGCTTCCTGACTTGCATTTACCGCTACTCGGTACTCTGCTTCGGCTGAAGAAAGTGCAATAGCCTGTTGTTTCTTACAGTCCCAAGTGACAGGTCCTGAACCAAGGCTGAAAACATAACCTGCAGTAGACTTCCGATCATCGGGGTCACCAGCCTAATCTGAATTAGTGAAACCAACCAATAAGGGAGTCCCCCCTGAATTGTAATGTATCCCAAACTGAACAGTACCACAGACATAGTGAACTATCCTTTTAGATTCTTTCCAATGGCTTTCATGGGGTGTTTTCATATATCGGGCAACAAGACCAATAGCAAAGGAAATATCAGTACGGGTAAGAGTCAAGTATAAGAGGCTACCAACTAACTGACGATATAGGGTGGCATCAACTTCAGGAGAAGTACAAGTGGCAAAAAGCTTGACTCCAAATTGGAAGGGAGAAGGGGTTGGTTTAAAATCGTCCATGTTAAAGCAACGAAGAAGGTCACAAGCATACTTAGACTGAGAAAGAAAAATTCCTTCATTAGTTTGCAAAACTTGGAGGCCAAGGAAATAGTGCAAAAATCCTAATTCTGTCATTTCAAATTTTTTCTTAAGGCTGGTTTTCACATGGTTTAAAAGTTTTGAGTCACTACCAGTAAGGATAATGTCATCAACATAAAGGACAAGGATTATGAGATGACCTCCTACTTTCTTGGTATATACATTAGGATCATAATGGCATCTAGAGAATCCAATGGAAATAAGAAAGCTATCCATTTTGGCATACCAAGCTCGTGGAGCTTGCTTGAGACCATAAAGAGATTTCTTGAGGCAAAAAACAAGGCTAGATTCATTTTGGACATAACCAGGAGGTTGTTCCATGTAGATTTATTCTTTCAAATCACCATGCAAGAAGGCAGATTTAACATCCATCTGATGGACCTCCCATTTATGTGAGGCGGCAAGGGCAAGAACAAGGTGGATGGAATTCATTTTGGCTACAGGGGCAAAGGTTTCATTATAGTCAATGCCTTCAACTTGGGAAAATCCTTTGGCAACTAATTGAGCCTTGTGTCTTTCAATACTTCCATCTGATGCATACTTAGTTCGGTATACCCATTTTCATCTAACAAGTTTTATTCCTTTTGGAAGAGGTACAAGATCCCAAGTATCATTTTCCATTAAAAAACAATACTCCTCATTCATTGTTGTATCCCAATCTGGATGACCGGAAGCTTCTACAAATGTCTCTGGATCATGAGTTTATGAAACTTGAGCCAAAAGAGAAGAGGTTCGCTGGAACTGAGAACGTGTCTGACGCTGATCTAAAGGATCACTGACAAGATCACCAACTGCTTCTCGTGTTGAACGGACCCATCTAGGAAGTGGTGGAACTGGTGCTTGTTCAGGTTCAAAGGACTGATCCAGAGGAATGTCAGCAAGTAGAGGTGGATTTTCATCCTCACTTTCATCATCTGAAGAAGAATCCAGAATAGGAACAGAAGAAGGCACAACTGTCGAAGATGGCTCGCAGTCCGAAGAAGATACAACCGTCGAATTAGGCTCGCAGGCCAAGAAATTTTCATCAAATTTAACATCTCTTCTAAGAATAATTTCATTACAATGTGGTTGAAGAAGTCTATAACCTTTGACATTTTCATAATAACCAACAAATATACACTTCTCACTTTTAGGCTGCAATGCTTTCCTTTTCTCATCAGGAATGTGAGCCCATGCTATATTGCTAAATACACAGAAGTGACTTACATCTGGTTTAATTTTAGTCCAAGCTTCTTCTGGTGTTATAGTTTTAAGAGCCTTTGTGGGAGTGCGATTGACTATGTAATTTTCACAGTTGATTGCTTCTGCCCAATACTGTGGACTTAATCCCTTAGATTGGATCATACAATTAGCCATTTCTTTTAATGTGCGGTTCTTTCTCTCAGCAACACCATTTTGTTGTGGTGTATATGGAACAGTGTGTTGCATTTGG
>ML786335.1:1245982-1273773 GCA_009831015.1 Picea engelmannii | reverse complement strand
GAAATGCACTTTACAATTTATAGCATGAACTTTTTCAAAAAAGGTAACAAAAGAGAGACTTGAACTCAAGACCTTTTACTTAATAAGGCAAGTTTTAACCAAATGGTCTAGCAAAACATATTGTAATGTTCAGAAGGAGGATTTGGGGTGTTGTTGTTGTTGTTGTTGTTGTTGTTGTTGTTGTTGTTGTTGTTGTTGTTGTTGAAGACGGCCTTGGAGATCATGCTAAAAAAAAAACTCTTTTCACACAAGAAAAAAAAAATTCTTCTTGATGACAACAAGGGTTAGATCTCGATTAGCTTACCCGAAAGATGAACCTTTTCCTATCTGTTTATGATTTTCCGAGATCACACAAGGCACAGGGAAAAGAGCATACGCAGATCTAAAAGAGTAGCATCCTGGAAATAAAAAATACAAACCGAAATAAAATCAAAACTTTGCAAAAATTTTAAAAAAAATGCGTATTCAGACTTTATACCTCCAGATTTGACTGTAATGGTCGTATCTTGGGCAAACATAAACCTTTTCGAGTGAAACGAAAAGTGTTTCTGAATGAAATGAGTGCTTCGGATGCAATGGAACAGTCCTCTTAGCCCAGAAATGTACAAAAATTCCATAAAATGGAGATGAGACAACTCATCTTCACGATCTCGATCTACAACAGGAGCGGGTCTTCAAACAGGCTCTGATACCATGTTCGACAACACAGGTATTCCAACAGAGGATGAACACCTTTAGTAACCACTCACATAACCAGATCAAAGATCAACACACCGATGTTTTCATGTGGTAAAACCCCTACGGGGAAACATCCACGGCCCCAGCCAACGCGACCACTTGAAGCAGTTTATTAATGCAAAGAAAAAGATTACAAAGAGATTTTATAAGAGAGTTTCTCACAATCGATCATCGACAAATGACCCTCCATGCTCTTTAAATAGAGATCATGGACCAATCGGGTGTTAAGCCACGGATCAATGGCCATTAAGATCGAGGAGAGTATGAATCGTCAGATCACTCTATGTTGGGAATATATCGTGACCGTCATATTTCCTAACTACAAATGCATACTAATGCATACTAAAGAAACACACTTTTACCTAACGACATATTAGACCAAGTAGATCTTAACTAACTCCTAAGTGTCTAAATATCCTAACAAGTTAAAATTATTAGAGTGGTAACAGATAGGCTTACGATATTGCATCAATACTGCACCCATGGCGTATCAGTTGGCATCTGTCTCAATATCGAATGACTGTTGAATATTTTATAGTGATAATACTGGTGCGGTACTGATCTTCTTCAAAGTGTCAAAATATTTTTGTTGCTTTCCTTCCCATTGAAAAGTGTTCTTCACACTGGTTAAGGAATGCAAAGGAGTTTCTATAAAGGAGAAGTTGGGAACGAATCTCCTCCAATACTGGAATGTACCCAAGAAGCTTCAGACTTCGGTTACACTCTTTGGTTCAGGCCATTTTACAATTACTTGAATTTTGGAAGGATCAATTTTCAATTGTCCTCCTCCCATGATATGACCTAAGTATACAAGTCCAGTCTTTCCAAATTCACATTTAGAAATTTTTACATACAACTTTTCCGTTTGCAAAGTATCCAATGCTTGTTTTACATTCCTTACATGTTCATACCAAGTCCCGCTAAAAAAAATAATGTCATCTACATAAACAATCACAAATTCATCTAGGAAATGCCTGAATACACCATTCATCACACACATGAAAGTTGTTGGAGAATTACAAAGCCCAAACGACATAACTAACCACTCAAACAATCCGTGTTTGATTTTAAAGGAATTTTTGCATGCATCCTGTTTTGCGACCCTAATTTGATGGTATCCATTGCGCAAATACAACTTAGTGAAATAAACAACATTATTCAACTGATCAATTAAATCATCTATTCAAGGAAGATGGTGTCGATTTTTTACCATTATTTTATTTAAGGCCTGGTAATCAAAACACATTAGCCATGTGCCATCGTTCTTTGGCACCATCATGATCGAAGAACTAGAAGGAGATGAAATGGGCCTGGTGACCACTTGATCCAATAATCCCTTTACCTGCTTCTTGATATCTTTCATCTCCACAACTGACATCCTGTACATGCCCACATTAGGAAGAGGAGAATCCTGTTGAATATGTATCTCATGTTAGATTTCCCTTTTAGGAGGTAATCCATCTGGTTCCTGAAAAATATCATCATACTTAGAAACAATATCAATTAATTCCTTTTTATGAGATGTATCACACCCTTGGAAAGCATTGAATGTCCCAACATCTTTCTCTTTGATGACCATGAGTACATATCTCTTATTAGTGGTTATGAGTCTTTTCATTTACCCTGCACTAACAAGTGTTGTATTTACCCTCATGTTGTGAGCTCTAACAATATATTCCACTCCACCCTTAGTAATGTGGTATTTGTTCTCATGACTAAAGAAGATTTCTTTTCTATCATAAATATAAGGACTCCCCAACACTATTCCACATATATCAAGTGGTAGAACATCCAAATCCGCTTCATCAATAAACTTTGAAGAAATAACAAATCTAACCCTACATTGTTTGGTGACATTAACTTTTGCTTTATCACATACCCAACTAAGAGGGTAAGGATTTGGATGTGGTTTCATTAGAAGACCCATATTCTTGACAAGTGGTTCATATACTAAGTTTACTTGGGAATGCGTATTAAATAATGTATCTATCTTAGTATGTTTAGATACAACTCGTATATGAAATAAATCATTTCTCTTTCACTCATCAATCTGAGATTTGTTATTGGAACTTGAACTAGAATGAAGGGAATATTTTCCTTGTACTCCAACCGCTGTTATATTTCCTTCATCTCCAGATTTGGAACCAATATCTTGCTGCACTATAGAAATAGTCTTTGTCTTCCCCTTTCCACCGAACTATTTCAGTTTCTTTTCTAGATGCAGTTTCCAACAATGTTCTTCATCAAGACAACTATTCTCGCAATGAGTGTAAGATGGTTTTCCTCCTTCTCTCGTTACTGTATCTATCTTCTTATCCTTCCTTTTAAATTTATTGAAAGTCTTTTACGGTAAATTGGAAGGTTTCTTTGTGGTATCTTCTTGAACATGTTTACCCTTGTTCTCAATATGCATGGCTTGCACAAAAACTTTATCAAGATTAGTGGGGTTAACCAAGAGAAAAGTATGACGAAAATAACTGTGAAGTGTCCCAATATACTTCATTAAAGTTTCATAAGAATCCAAATGAATGTTTAATGATCGAGCCTTATTCCTAAATTATTCTGTGAAACTTTGTACAGACTGACCTTTAGTCTATCTTAAATTTTTCCATTCCATCATTTCTTTATGTAAATATCCTACTGGATAGAATTGATTCCTTATCTATGATTTAAACTTTGACCATGAGGAAATAAGATTACTACACTTACTTATGTCCTGTAGCTTCCTCTCCCACCATATGAGAGTGGTTCCTTCCAACCGAAGACAATCCAGTTGCACTTTAACTTCCTCTTCATCAATATGCTGAACACGACAATATACTTCAACCTGTCGGATCCAATTATCTATATTTTCAGGATTAGCATCTCCATGAAACATAGGTAAAGAAAACTTTACATCAAGATTTAATAATGGTTTCTTAAAAGATGATTTATGGTTAGAATGTTGAGAGTGGTGATAATGCTTAGAGGAAGAAGAACTATAACTTGAAGGTGAATATGGAGCCTTAGGAGGACCTCCTCCAACCCTTTGGTTTACCGAAGCATCATCATCTGGTGGTGCTTCCTTTTTCTTCCCTTTCTTCTTCATCCTCTTCTCTTAATCTCCATACATTCATTCGACCATTTCAAACATGTGATAAAATACCATGTGAAATTTTTTCTTATGTTCATCATGCTTGTTCTCTTCTGCCATATTCTTCCTTCGAGATGCATGACCAACTTCAGGATTGAAAGTCTTAAGAGTCCTTTCACCCTGCTTATGCTTGGCCCTAGTAATCATTCATACTAAACAATTCAAGTCAAAGACGTCTTCTTTGATACCAACATGATTCAAGATATTTTTGTCAGGTGATTTATTAAAGAATTGTATTAAATGAGCATAAACTAAAGTACAACATAAAGAAGGAAAAGCTCAAAAGGAAAGAGAGATAAGAATGAAAAATGAACACAAAAACTTGATAATGGAGTTCATCCCTGGTGGACTACATCTTCGGGTCTTTCTCTAAGATGGGTAGGTCTTTTTATTAACTCCACAAAAGAATTGGGAAAAATACATAAGTATACCTATTATGGAGTCAAGAAATAGAATCTTTGCTCAGATCAGAAAACTAACACCATCAATGCATTCATGGCATCATTTTACCTAAAAATGACTATCTCCATGCCTCGATCCGATTCTGAAACTTCCAATCCCAAGAGACACCCCTGCCTCGATTTTCATGCCATTGCTCCTACAATAAATGACTGGACTATCTCGAAATGTGATGCAGGAGCATCACCGACTCATCAAGAGAGCCAACGTGGAAGCAGAAGACAACTGGATAGACCAGCACAAATTTTAAAAATGCTTTGGAACTGTTGCGCAGATCTTAAATGACTCATTTAAGATAAAGCGCACTTGTATATTGTAATGGACCTTGAGCGGATAGCTCTCGTCCTTAGTAGATAGGAGACATTTAATATAGTTAATGCAGGTAGATAGGATTTTAATTCATAGATTAGAATGTTTTAGAAGAAAGGAGGGAGAATGATTATAGACACCCTCATTGTATCATTGTAATATTATTATTCAGAATTCAGGAAGAAGAGCAAGAAGAGAGCTGTGTAGAGAACACCCATGTACAGGAATTTGAATTAATAGAAGAAATCTTTGATTCAAATTCATGGTTTGTGTTGTTTCTCTGTGTATTGATCTTATGCCCATGAATATTTGATTTATGTCATACATTCGCTTTTATATGTTGTGTATGTGATTTCATGGTGGAATGGAAGTATGAAAGGAAGAGTGGATGAGTTTCAATTGTTTCTCTAATTGAGCCAGGGGATTCCTGCAAGGAGTGAAGTTGAATTGTCTACAAGGAGTGCGTTGACAGGAGGGTTCAATTAGATATAGTTTTTGTTCTCATTCCTTCGAGGGTGTAGTTAGGCACAGTGTTGTGCAAGGAGTGCACAGGCCGCCGATCCAAATCATAGGACCGTCGGATCTACACGTGATATCGTGTATCGAGGATTTGCAAGTTGAAGCTCCAAGTTGTTGCAACGAGAGTTGCGATATCGTGATCCGCGATATCCCTACAAGACTAGAACCGCCCATCATTTGGGACGCGTGTCAGGAGATCCCGAGGAGTCGGGGTTCGGGGCATTAGAGATTTCGAAGGCATGAAAATTTTGTAGCTTGATATCGCGATCCACGATATCCCGATGGGAGAGTTGTGTGGGCCACAGTAGGAGCTAGTGGAGGACAAGTGGCACAGTATCGGGGATCGGGAAAAGGCAAGACCCAAAACCTTTGGCATCAGGATTTGTGATCCCGTGAATTCTAAAGTCCCGATGAGGTGATGGGACCATTGAATAGTGAACCCACATGTGCATCGAAGTATCGACACATCAGGGTTCAGATTTCAAAAGAAGTCCATTTGATTGACGTAGCGAGTAGCTATTTCCCGATAGGGAGAATGCCGATAGCAAGGGAATTAGTCAACGTTGACTCATGTCAGAGTTCGGGGAATTGTGAAGCAACAAACAAGCGACCATAGGATTCGCAAAATCGCGAAGTCCGATTTCCTGATCATTAAGGGAGATTAGAGGAAGAGTTGTTGTGGGTAAGGAAAATTCCTGATAGGGAATTAGAGGAATGGTTTCAGTTCTTCGGGCCAAGGGAAGGAGAAGATCATGTGAGCGGGCGTGCCTGCAGGTGCGGCTGCGTCAAAATGCATGCCAAAATCCATACCAATACGTACGAGTGCACTTGGTTCTCCTCTCTGCCTCGAACACTAGTGAAGGCCCTCTTCTTATACTAAAATTTGGCGGTTATACAATAAGTGAAATGGTTGGCACGTCGGTTAGTGGATATATATTAACTCATTTGTTAGTAGAGGTACCGGGATCGAATCTCATGGACTCCACTTATTTTTAATACATGGTTACAACGAGATTTGGTGTGCGATTCTAAATCTGGTGGGCGACCACTAGAATGGAGGAAAATTGGCTATTAAATCGATAGAATGTTTATATGTGGTGATTTTGGAATGGTCGTATGGTTTCGTATGGAACAAAGGGATGGGCCAAAGGCATATCCATTTTCTTCCATCAATCCAAAAACAATAGTAAACTTAACTAAAATTCAGACCATGGTATAAACAAGGAACATATAGTGGTAAGTTGTCTAGAATGAAAGAGTGAGGCCTTTGGGCTAGGAGGTTACAGGTTCGATTACTGTGGATTCATATATTTTTACATACAATGACTATTGGGCTCCTGATTTGGTTGTTTAATGATGTTGATTGAATCCTTTTTGACCGATATTATTGTATGTATTAATAACCATTTTGAAGAAGTTTTGAAAGGATTTCATAGAGAATCATCATAGCTTATCCCAGGTACATGTAATTGATATTTTGTGATGATTTTGAGTTTAATTCAACTTGATTTAATGATTGCAAGAATATAATGCGTGATCTGTGTGTCACAGGGAAAAATCACATGGCATTTTTCCATCCAGTAACTCGTCCAGTACTCCATATGGCATTGCGTCTGACACTCCATCCAACACTAAAATCGTTGGCAAGTTGGCAGTTGTTATATCAGTGGCTTGTGCTGGGCGAATCGACGACATGGGTTTTTCTCATGCTCGTGGCCTCCATCTACATAGATTTTGACATCTTGGATTGAGCTGTTATGTTGAGCGTTGAGTGGCTCGTTTGGTTTCTATAATCCACATGCAATTTTAGCACATTTAATGTAATTTGTTGTTTTTAGAGTAGGTCGACCTCTCAAATTGTAACTGCTATAAATACCACAGTAGTGGTCAGACAAGTGTTAAGTTAAGAATTGTGAAGATAGAATTTTCTTTGCTGTGTAATTCAAGACATTTTGGCCAATAGTGGTCTAGGTTAATATTTAGCTATTTAGATTTTGTATTCGGGTTGTGCAATTTCCATTTCTTTCATTTTCTATTATATGCATTTTTATCATTTTACATGCTGTGTGTTTGTTGTTCATAGCTTAATTGTTTCAATTTCCTTTTTGCAGGTTGCTTGTGAAGGATAGTATTAATATGATATGTCTTTTTAATTAATTACTAATAGCTTGCAATCTTAGATACTAACCTCATTGCGTGATTAAATGATATCTTGGGTTTATGTAGATGGAAGTAGAATGATTAAAACAAAGTGTTGAGTAAAACAGAGTATTGAGTTATTCAAAATTAAAATTTCTTTGGTAAGGTTTCGATGGATGAATAATTGCTAGCTTTGATTTAAATTCTTTGTTTGCTTATATAGTTTTCTTATTTAGTTTTCTTATCAATTAGAATTAGAATTAGTTTTCTTATTTATGTTAAGGTAGAAGTAGAAGTTAAATTATGTTTTTATACGCATTTTAACCTGCAATTTGAATTGTTAATAATAGGGTTAGTTTAGTTTATTTTGTGAAATTTCCATTCTAGAATTGAATTGCAATTTTAAATATAAGTTTGAGTTTGAGTTTAGTTTTTAGTTATAAGTCTTTAATTGTGTGAATTTTCTTACCTTAGCATAAGATTGCTTTTGAAAGTAAATAGAATAGTGTTTTCTTATTGTTGTTGATTAATGCATAAAATTGAAAGATCACATGGATTTTCAGGATAGTTGATATTCCTTCTATGATGACTAAGTTCTTGTTAGATTGCTTGATACATACCTTTCATTTCTCTATAGAAGTTAATATTGAACATATTCCTCATGAGCCATCACTAATTGTAAGATGCCATCATGATGCCATAAGACACTGAAGACATAATCATCATCATTATATTTGAAGTTTCTTGTTATTGTAGATTAAGAGTAATTGTTGATTAATATTTGAATATTGTCATGATGCTTTTAATTCAATAGGTTAAGATTTCCCTCTGCATATTAGAAGTAATTATGTATTTTATCTTAAGAATAGAGTTCAATTGCTTATTAGTTTGATTAGTTTCCTGTTGAGTAGTTTTGATTAGTTTTCTTGTTGAAGAAGTTTCCATAGGTTAGCTATTTGATTTCTTATTTGTTTACTTGTTCTTGCTCATTAATTTGAATAGATTGATTAAATTAGTTTGTTGTTGCTATTGTTCATTGAGTTGAATAGATTAAATATATTACCTTCTTTTTCTTGTTAGATTGATTAAGTTAAAAATTTCAAATTAGGGTTTTCATTTACTTCTCTAGGACAATCCATCGATACATTGTTTAAATTTACTTAGGGTAAATATTTTAAGTTCCTTGATATTATTTTCTCATTGATAGTCTTTGCCTAAGTAGGTTAGCCCTTAGACAAACCATCTCCTTAGTTGGACTACACTTCCTTTATATTTCCTTCCTTGGCACATATAGTGCTACAACTCTAAGTGTACTTACCCTAGGTTGACAATTTAATTGAGGGATTTAGTGCATATAGAACACCCATCATTTTTGGCACCATTGTCGAGGAGTTGTCTTAAGGTAGGAAACTATTTAGGAGATAGATCATTTATGAACCTTAGCATTAGTTTGGTGGCAGGGGAACTTTAAGATGAGAGGTAAGAACCTACACATTTGTTATAGAAGGTTCCCCCAAACCCAATGGCAGTTTTTATTTTTATTTAGTTTTCTTTCATGAACAGACCTAGGGAACCAAAAGGTAGATACATTAAATCCAAATCATACCTTTCAACCAAGGTTCCTTACGATCTTTTCCGGGGAAGGAAAATTCCACTCATAAACTCCACAGACCGATACCGAAAAGCAAGAGCTAGCTCAACCCAAAGAGCTAAAGTAGTCTCTGAAGAGGCTAAAATAGGGAGCACTATAAAACAAAAATTTGAAGCATCAGTAATAGTGGGATAGGAGGAAAGACCACTCGATCCTTTCGGAGAACCAAACAATACAACCGTTGTTTTCTTACCAGATCCTAATTTTATAGACATCATAGACCCTGAACAGGTGAATACTTTGTTTGGTAGTTTAGCCGACATCATTATTTACCAAATTGAAACAAAAACTTTGGCACAAATAATCTCAATCGGCTCGAGTAGAGTCCCAAGCATCCAAATAGTCAGAAGAACTTCCCATCAGAGGGATACCTCTCATAGACAAGAACCTCAGGATACCTTGTTCTCTTCAAGGATAAAACCACCTAAGTATTCTCTTTTTGAAAACCAAACAATTATGGATGACCAGGAGGATCACAACAATGTAAGACACGAGGAGGGAGAAGAATATGGAAACCAAACTGAAACTACCTTCGGGTTTCCAATTTTAAACACCACATTGAATGTCAATATGAAAAGCATTCCCCTCTTAACACTGCCCACCTTTTACGGTAAAAGCAGTGAAGATCTAGATACCTTCCTATTTAAGTTCGACATCTTGTGTAGGAGCTACAACTACTTACAACATGCCCAAAAACTAAAACTCTTTCCTACCACCTTCAAGGACTCTGCACTATGATCATTCATGGGGTTGGGAGAGTCCAGTATTAGGTCTTGGGAAGCCATGGAATATATATTTCTTAAGAATTACCAAGACTACTGCAAGACCAAGGAGTCTTGTAGTGATATTTTCAAATTTCAATAGTTAGAAGACGAGAATCTTGAGGATTATATGGAACGATTTGCTTATATCTCCCAAAAATCAAAATACCATGACCTTCCAGATGATCTAGTTAGGGATCTTTCTCTTAAGGGAATTTCATAGGAATACTTAGAGATACTTAACCTGATGGAATAAGGTGAAATATCCCATAAACGGTTTGCTGAAATCTATGAAATGTGTAAAAATTACTTGAGGAGCAGAGCTAAAACATGGAAAATTGTTCGGGATCCTTACAGTAGAAACTTAAAACTGGTTAGTTTAGGTGGTATCATGAGAGCAAAGAAAGGGAACCTTTTAGAGAATTTTAAAATAGATATCTTAAGCACAATAGGTTCCCAATTGGACACCCTAAAGATTAAAGAGAAACAGGAGGAGGAAAATGCAGCAATGAGCATATATTGCCCAAGATGCGGGAGGAAGCATTCCTCAAGGGAATTCCCATTGGATAACATTTCAGTTTGTGGCTTCTACACATAAGACCACTCAAATGATAAATTTCCATCATTTCCTAGTCTGTTAGCCATCTATAGAAGTGGGGATCCTGTGGAATCCTCTTATGCACCTAGGAGGCCATGGCATCCTAGGAATCAACCTGCATGCCCGGATCCACAGCCTCAAGTTCCACCCTATTATCAACAAACACAAAAGTGGAACTCACCAAGCTAGAAAAAATGGTCTACATAGTACCAACATCCTTGGCTTCAAGGATGGAGAAGAGGGCATAACCAAGGAAACCCTCAAGCTCCACTTGTCCCTATGCCCAATCATCCTTACCCTTAGTTTCCACCAAACATTCCTCAGCTTCTATCAGGTTTTGTTCCACCACCTTTACCTCCTATTCCACAACAATCACAACACTATCAGAATGAAATCTCCCCAAGACCAACATTATTACCGGAATAACCAGTTCCCAATCCCAATAATAATCCCAATCAACCTCTTCACAATGTTGATATGCAGGCCTTCCCAACGTATGTTATTTCTCCTATTCCATTGCAAGAGATTCAACTAAGATTGGGAATAATTTTGAATAGGCAGATACCCTCAATAGTCATCCGGGAAGAACAAGAATATGAAATCCCCAAACAACCCATGGATGAAAGTAGGTGGGAAGATGTTATTATTCCTAAGGAACAATAACCCAAGCTTTCCCAAAATAAACCTTCACAAATTACAAATGCCCCTCCTTATCTAGAAAGATTTGTGATTGAGAAACCTACCACCCGACCGGAATTTTACATCTTGAATGAATTGAAGAATATTTGTGTCAATATTCCCTTTCCTCAAGCCATTAAGGATATTCCAATCTACAGTAAGGTGGTCAAAGAATTGCATATTAAGAAACCAGGGAGAAAGCAGAAGGACCCTCCTACAGTACATTTGATAGGAGAAATTTCAGAGTACATATCAGAGCAGCCTAAGGTATAAAAATACAGAAACCTAGGAAACCTCGTAGTGACCATAAACATTAATTAGGTTTCCATTAGGGACACTCTCATAGACCTATGATTATCCATTAATGTTATGATTGTTACTACCTTGGAGGAATTACAGTTAAAACCTCTTCTTAGATGTACCCCAACCATTTTGGAATTAGCAAATAAGGCTAGGGTTATACCTGAAGGAATTTTAGATGATATCATAGTTACTTTAGCCTCATGAGAGTACCCAGTAGACTTTCTGGTCATCCACTCAAAGGACCCTATCAAAGGTCATCTTGTTATTTTTGGAATACCTTGGTTAGCCACAACCAATGCATTTATTGGTTGTAGAGAGGGAGAGATGACCATCTCAAATGGACTCTCTATCCAGAAACTCACCATATATCCACCATCTCAACCTATCATGGAGAATCTATGGTGGCTGGAATGTCCATATGAAAATGAGGACTGGGAAGAACTCATGTTTCCAAGTGACCATTCCTGGGCACTTCATGATCACACAACAAAAAATGTTCTAAACCAGTTCATTTATGTTATCGCGTGTGTTCATTTTCCACAATATTTTCCCTAATTTGAGTACATGTTTGGGGAAGAATTTTAGGAACAATTGGACCCATCAATTTTGTCTTCGACATCTTTCATATTTGATATAGATGATTCTGTCACATATTATACCATGCCCTACACGATTAGCCCATGAATTGTTTTACATATAAACTTCGGGCTAGATGCATACCAACAAAACTAGTTAGTAAGTATCCTTAAAGAACAATTAGGGGATTTTCCTTGGTAATACACTGACATGAAGGGTATACACCCTGACACATGCATTCATCACATATATACCCAGGGGGAAGTAAAACCTATTAGGAAACCACAGAGAAGGATGAACCCAACACTCAAAGATATAGTAAAAGAGGAGATACAAAAGTTATTAAATGACATATTTATTTATCCCATTTGATGAAGGAGCATAGTAGGCAAGCCAAAAAAGAGAGCGCAAAAGCCAAGGACAACTGGATATGCACTAGTGCACATTTTGAGAATGTCTTGAATTTGAATGAAGGAAAATTAATGTAATAGTTAGGAGAACGTATTTGCATTTATGTTTTTGGAGATTGTGAAAAGATCTTGAGCGTTGCTCTCATCTACCGGATATGGAGACATTTAATTGTAATAAATGTAAAGTAGATAGCTTTTATTTTCTGATATGATAGATTAGATCAGTAGGAGGGAAAACTTGTAAAAGACACCCTCCTATGTATTGTAAGGGATTATTATTATCAGTTCTCATTGTAAGCTATAGAGCAAGAGAGCACATAAGAACAAAGATTGTAGGATTGTATAAGCATATAGCTGTTGCTATTGAACCCATGTATAGCAGCACTAGAATTAAAATAAGAATTCTTTGATTCCATTTCATGGTGTTATCTTTGTTACTGTTTACATTTGTTTGAATGGTATGTTTACAGTTTTTCTTATATTCTCTTTTATGCATTTGTTTCAATGTTATGTGTGCATATTCTATTGATTTCATGTTCAATGTATGAAGTCGGTGAGAAGGGAAGTATGAGTTTCAATTGTTTTGCATCCTGAGAATTCCTACAAGGAGTGCAGTGAAAGGTATTCATAGAGTGCATTGATAGAGTTTTGAGTTTCATCTCAGAAAACCTTAGGAGGAATACCATTGTTCTCATACCAGTGGAAGTGAAAGTATCACATAGTGCCGTGCAAGGTGTGCGTATACCAGTTGAAGCCTTAGAATCTATCAACTGATGGGAAAGGTTGGAGAAATGTTGTTGTAAGGGATTGCACAGAGTTGGAAGAAAAATAACCAGAGGTTATTTGTGGATGTCGCAAGGAGTGCATGCAAGAAACCTTTTGAAGCCTTGATTTTGCAGCAGAGGAAAGATCAGGAGGGTTAGAACCTTCGAATAGCTCAAAGGGAGGCATATTTTTGAGTCACACGAACTCTAAGTTTAGATGAGTTGACATCTAGGAGAATTTTCAAAAGGTTCATCGAAGCTCGAGTGAATAATGGAAATGCTTTGAGGAGGAAGTAATAAGTGTTGTAGACCATTGGATATCGTAGATCAGTGGAATGGTTAAGGTTGAAGATCATTTGGCATTCCAAAGATTAGGAAGAATAGTGGTTTTTGGATCCGGATCAATGAGAGTCATTGATCTCATGCTCGAGTTTCATCGTTTCAGAATTCGGGGTGTGGAAGAAAGTTGTGACTCAGAGTCAAGAGTTTTGAACTCCCCATTCATGAAGTCCTGATTTATTCAGGATCGTTAGATTGCAGGAGGAGTAGAGCCATTGATTTGTGGTGAGAAGCCATTGTGATTTTGGTTGTCAGGAAAAAGAGAGTTCTGGTATTGAATTTTGCTAACACGCGAAATACCAAGGTGTCGAAACATGTGGGGCCTAGATTGCATTGAAGGCCATGTCAAGTGAAGTCAAGGGAGGAATCAATTTCCCGTTAGACCATTTTGGAGTTTTGGGGATTGACAAGACAAAGGGACTCAAATTAGGGATCGTGAAGTCGCGAAACCTGAAATACCCTTTCGGGTGAAGATTGTGGTCAGGTCAGTTGGTCATGTGGGTAAGAGTTGGTGCTTATGGATTTTTTTCGTAGGCGTAACTCCTAAGGACCTATGGATAAACACTTGTGTGTTGATGATTTTCTTGCGAGGAATCAAAGAGTCAATCAAACTTAAGGGGAAGATTAAGAATGATCCTAAGACCGAGAGGTCGTTTAGAACCTGCTGAGGTGGGGTGTTGCGCCAGGTGGTACTAGAGCTTAGCTTACAATCTTTGTTTTCTGAAAGCAAGATAGGATAGAAGGAAAGTTGTGATTTGAATTCTGCATGGAACAGAATTGAACAATGTCACCCAGAAGACATCAAGATAGACCAATGCTCGATCCAACTATGGAAAGGGAAATGAGAGAACTCCGTGCTTGATTATATGCTATGGAGATAGCACAAAGATAGATAGTTGATGTTGGAGATGTCAGTGAAGCCGAAAAAGAAAATGAGGCCGAAGCTGAATAAGAAGTTGTAGCCAAAGATGCTACAAAAGAACGTATATTCAAAGTTTTTGCGAGAATAGGTGCGAGGGAAAAAATGGATATTCCAATGTATGAAGGCAACTTAGACGTTGAGGAGATGCTAGATTGGTTTAGAGATCTAGACAAATACTTTGACTATGAGGATGTCATGGAAGATAAGAAAGTCAAACATGTCGTCACTAGAATTAAAGGGCATGCAACACTGTGGTGGGATGAACTGCAAGCTGACAGGCATTGCAAAGGAAAGCAAAGAATCAAAAACTGGGATAGAATGGTTGCAAAGATGAAAGCCAATTTTATACCAAGAGATTACCAAATTAACCTCTTTCGAAGAATGCAAAACTTGAGACAGAAAGGGATGACAGTGAAGGAATACACTTAAGAGTTGTACCAAATAAATACTAGAGCAGGTCATAGTGAAATTGATGATGAAAAAGTTTCCATATACATGAATGGTCTAAGATATGACATTCAATATGAGATGAGCATGATGACAATAAGGAATGTAGAAGATGCTTATCAAATGGCCCTGAAGGCTGAAGAGAAATTGGCCCAAAAGAAAGGTCAGAGAGGCAGAGGTAGAATTCAGAGTAGAGGCAAAGCAATTTCCCAAGACAAAGTTCAGAAACCCAAGGATGAAGAAAAGAAACCTCATACTCACCCAAAGAGAGGAGGAAGTTCATAGGGGAGACAATCTGCCAACAAAAGAACTTTTCCAAGAGCCAGAGGAAGAGGAAGAGGAGGTGAGATAAAGTGTTTTGTCTATGGAAAGGTTGGACATAATTCTTATGAATGTCCTGACAGAAAAAGAGATGGACACAAATATCACATTTCAGAAGTGCAAAGGCAAAATGTTGAAGCAGAAGATGCAGAAGGCGGAAGATCTTTAGTGATGCAGAAAATTCTCTTGAAGCCAGAGAAGGATATAGAGAATCCAATCTAGAGAAACACTTTATTTAGGACTTCTTGCAAGACCAAAGACATGGTATGAAAGGTAACAGTGGAAAGTGGAATCACAAATAACCTAGTATCCACAGAGATGGTGGAGAATATGGAATTGGAGACAGTTGCACATCCAAGCCCATACAAGGTTTCATGGTTGCAAAAGGGACATCAGGTAACTATCACTAAACAATGTTTAGTTGAAATTAAGATAGGGGGATACAAGGATGAGATTTTATGTGATGTTATTCCCATGGATGTATGTCATATTTTGTTGGGAAGACTGTGGCAATATGACATAAATGTTTTTCATGATGGGATAAAGAACACATACACCTTAGAGAAGAATGGTAGGATGCGTATGTTGTTGCCAATTAAAGATAAGGAAGTGAGAGTAGAAGCCAACAATACTATACTTCTCATGAGTGGGAAGGAAATTCTTGAGGAAGCCAATAAAAATGAAGAAATGCATTATGTCATGGTGAGAAAACATAGAGCCATATTAACCAGTACCAAGATAGATGATCTACCTAGAGAAATTCAGGAACTGCTGCAGAATTTCGTTGATATAGTGGTGGATGATTTACCTTATTCGTCTCCACCTATCAGAAGTATAAGCCATCACATTGATCTTATACCTGGAGCAAGTTTAGCAAACAAAACAGTGTATAGATTGACGCCAGAGGAAAATGAATAAGTCAAGAGGCAAGTCCAGGATTTGATGGACAAGGGGTTGGTTAGACAAAATTTGAGTCCATGCGTTGTACCAGCAGTGTTAAGCCCAAATACGGATGGTGGATGGAGAATGTGTACAGATTCAAGGTCTATAAACAAAATCACCATCAGGTATAGATTTCCTTTACCTGGGATGGATGACTTGATGGATTTCTTGAGTGAAACAAAGTTTTTTTCAAAATTTTGATTTGAAGAGTGCATATCATCCGATTCAAGTGAGGGAAGGTGATGAATGGAAGACAACATTCAAGACAAATGAAGGACTATATGAATGGCTTGTCATGTCATTTGGTTTGACGAACGTTCCAAGTACTTTTATGATATTGATGAACGAAGTCTTGAAAGATTTCATTGGGAAATTTCTAATTGTATATCTTGATGATATACTGATCTTCAATAAGACCGAGGAAGAATATTTGAGACACCTAACTCTAGTAATGAGGAGATTGCAGCAAGAGAAGTTGTTGATAAATGTGAAGAAGTCGTCTTTCATGAAGAAAAATCTTATTTATTTGGGTTTTGTTATCTCTTCGAACTAGTTGAAGATGGATCCTGAGAAGGTAGAAGAAATCAGAGATTGGCCATCACCAAAGAGTATCTTTGAAGTTAAAATCTTCCATGGATTGTCTACATTTTACAGGAATTTCATCAGAAATTTTAGTGGGATATGTGCACCAATGATGGACATGATTAAGAAAATACACAAATCTTTTCATTGTACAGAAGAAGCGGAGAAACATTTTAAGTTGTTGAAGGATAAGATAACTGAACAACCAATTTTGGTTCTGCCAAAGTTCAGTAAAACATTTCAAGTAAGATGGAACTTAAGTGGATTTTTGATTGGAGCGGTCTTAAGCCAGGGCAACAAGCCGATTGCATACTTCAGTGAGAACTTGAATGAGACCAAGATGAAGTATTCAACGCATGATAAAGATTTCTATACATGCATACAAGCGTTGAAGAAGTGGAGGCATTACTTGGTTCCAAAGGAGTTTGTCTTGTATAGCGATAACCATGCTTTACAATTCGTAACTCGACGGGAGAAATTGAAACAAAAGAATGCAAAATGGGTTGAATATATGCAGAACTTCAATTTTGTTATAAAGAATATTTCTAGAACTGCTAACAAAGTTGTTGATGCTTTGAGAAGAAAATGTTTAATTTTGCAGGAGTTTCGTGTGACAACTTTAGGTTTTGAAAATATCAAGGAGATGTACAAAGATGACGCAAATTTTAAAGAGGCTTATGAAGCATGTGAGAATCCAGTTCTTAGAGATAGAAGCCAATGGAATGAATACATGATTTAGGATGGACTATTGTTTAGGGGAAATCAGTTGTGTATTCTAAAGAGCTCTATGAGAGAGAATCTTCTAAAAGAAAAACATAGTGGGGGATTGGATGGACACTTCGGCCATGAAAAAAAATTCACGCAACTGAATAGGTTATATTATTGGTGAGGGATGAGGACAGATGTTAAGAATTTTTTCAACAAATGAAATATTTTCCATCATTCAAAGGGGAAAAGACAGAATACAAGACTGTATCAACCATTGCCAGTACCAGAGAGGTCGTGAGATGAAGTAAGCATGGATTTTGTGTTAGGACTATCGAGGACAGATAGGGATTGTGACTCCATAGTTATGGTAGTAGATAGATTTTCAAAAATGGAACATTTCATACCATGTTAGAAAACTAGTGATGCAACTCACATTGCAAATCTATTTTTCAAAGAAGTTGTTAGACTTCACGGCTTACCCAAGAGTATTGTTTCAGATCGAGATACCAAATTTGTTGGTAATTTCTCGAGGACCCTATGGAAGAAATTGGGGACTAATTTATATTTTATCTTGGCATATCATCCTCATATGGATGGATAGACTGAGGTAGCGAATAGGAGTTTGGGGGACTTATTGAGGAGTTTGGTAGCTGAACACCACAGCCAGTGGGATCAGGTTCTTCCACAGGCAAAATTTGTATATAACGATTCACCCAATAGGAGTACAGGACAAAGCCCATTCCAGATAGTGTATGGAATGCAACCAAGGGAAGTTTTTGAGTTGAAATAATTAGAGCAGAATGAATTCGGGAGTGCTAGCACTGAATATTTTGTAGCAGGAATGTAGGAGCTCCATAGTAAAATCAGAGAGTGGTTGCATAAATCTAACCAGGAATATAAGTGTATATCAGATCAACACCGAAGAAAGCTTCTATTCGAAGTAGGTGATTTGGTTTTAGCGCATCTCAAAAAAGAAAGGTTCCCAAAGGGAACATACAATAAGTCGAAGATGAAGAAAATTGGACCATGTAAGATTTTGCGAAAGTTTGACGCAAATGATTATGAAATTGGATTACCAGATGGGGTAGGAATATCGCTCATATTCAATATAGCATATCTATATCCTTATAGAGCCGATGAAACATAATGATCAGAAGATCGGAAGGAAGTCCAGTGGGTTAAACAGATGCTTCTAGCTGAAAATCCACAGATGGAAGGGATAATTGAACGGTGAGTTGGAAGGAGGACCAGGAGGAAAACATATTTTGAATACTTGGTGAACTGGAAAGGACACTCGATTGAAGATTCCCTAAGAAAATATGCAATACCATGGACAGACGGTGCAGGAGATCATGAACAGGAGTTCATGAATTTTTCATCCAAGGGAGTATGATGCAGGAGCATCATAGGAAATCCAACAAAGCGAGCACAAAAGACAAGGACAGCTGGATATGCACCAACACACATTTTCAGAATGTTTTGAATTTAAATGAAGGAACATTAATGTAATAGTTAGGGGAATGTATTTTCATTAATGTTTTTGGATATTGTAAACAGATCTTGAGAATTGCTCTCATTTTTCGGATATGGAGGCATTTAATTGTAATAAATGTAAAGTAGATATATTTTATTTTCTGATATGATAACTTAGATCGGTAGGAGGGAAAACTTGTAAAAGACACCCTCATATGTACTATAATATATTATTATTATCAGTTCTCATTGTAAGTTGTAGAGCAAGAGAGCACAAAAGAACAAAGATTGTAGGATTGTATAAGAAGATAGTTGTTTCTATTGAACCCATGTAGAGGATCACTGGAATTAATATAAGAATGCTTTGATTCCATTTCATGGTGTTATCTTGGTTACTGTTTACATCTGTTTGAATGGTATCTTTATAGTTTTTCTTATATTCTCTATTATGCATTTGTTTCAATTCTATGTGTGTGTATGCTATTGATTTCATGTTGAATGTATGAAGTCGGTGAGAAGAAAAGTATGAGTTTCAATTGTTTCTCATCCTGAGAATTCCTACAAGGAGTGTAGTGAAAGGTCCACATAGAGTGCATTGACAGAGTTTTGAGTTTCATCTTAGAAAACCTCAAGAGGAATACCGTTGTTCTCATACCAGTGGAAGTGAAAGTATTGCATAGAGTTGTGCAAGGTCTACACAGGCTAGCTGAAGCCTTAAAATCTATCAACTAAGGGGAAAGGTTGGAGAACTGTTGTTGCAAGGGAGTGCGCAAAGTTGGAAGTGAAATAGCCACTGGTTATTTGTGGATGCCGCAAGGAGTGCATTCAGGAAATCTTTTGAAGCCTTGATTTTGCAGCAAAGGAAAGCTCAGGAGGGTTAGAACCTTCGAATAGCTCGAAGGGAGGGAAAGATTTGAGTCGTGTGAACTCTAAGTTCAAATAAGTTGATGTCTGGGAGAATTTTCAAAAGTTTCATCAAAGCTCAAGTAAATAGTGGAAACTCTTCGAGGAGGAAGTACGAAGTGACGTAGACCATTGGATCTTGTAGATAAATGGAAGGGTTAAGGATGAAGATCATTTGGCATTGAGAATCTCAGGAGGAATAGTGGCCATTGGATCTGGATCAATGAGAGTTGTTGATCTCATGCTTGAGTTTCGTCGTTTTGGAATTTAGGGTGTGGAATAAAGTTGTGACTCAGAGTCGAGAGTTGCGAACTCTCGATTTACGAAGTCCTGATTTATTCGGGACCAACAGATTGCGGGAAGAGTAGAGTCCTTGATTTATGACGAGAAGCCATTGTGATTTCTACTGTCGAGTAGAAGAGAGTTGTGGCATTTAATTTTTCCGACATGAAAAATCCCTAGGTGTCGAAACATGTGGGGAATAGATTGCATCGAAGGCCATGTCAAGTGAATTCAAGGGAGGAATCAATTTTCCATTAGACCATTTCGGAGTTTCAGGGATTGACGAGATAGAGGGACTCAAATCTTGGATCACAAAGTCACGAAACCTGAAATATCCTTTTGGGTGAAGATTGTGGTCACATTAGTTGGTCACATGGGTAAGAGTTGGTGCTTAGTGATTTCTTGCACAAGCGTAACTCATAAGGACCCGTGGATAAACACTTGTGTGTTGATGATTTTCCTATGGGGAATCAAAGAGTTAATCAGACTCAAGGGGAAGATTAAGAATGATCCTAAGACTAGGGGGTCATGCAAAACCTGCTAAGGTGGGGTGTTGCACCACCATATTTGACAGTAAATGGGTATCCCCTCTTGTATTGGTTCCAAAGAAAGTGATCAAGAAATCGAGAATTTGTGTTGATTTCTTGGAGCTTAAAAAGGCCACTTTGAAGGATTATAGTCCCCTTCCTTTCATTGACCAAGTTTTGGTTACCCTGTCTGGAAAGAAATATTTCTCATTTTTAGATGGATATAGTGGGTACAATTAAATTCTCATATCACCCAAGGATTAGGAAAATACTACCTTTACTTTTCCTTGAGGCACCTATGCCTATAGGGTCTTACCATTTGGATTGTGTAATGCTCCTGCCACATTACAATGAGAAGTACCAGGGATATTTGTTGATCTTATTCATAATTGTGTGGAGGTATACATTGATGACTTCACAGTATATGGAAATACTTACTAGGAATCCTTAGATAACTTAGAAAAATTCCTTATCAGATGCCAAGAAATGAACCTGTCTTTAAGTCATGAAAAATGTAAAATGTTGTTGACTGAAGGAGTGGTTCTAGGACATCATGTTTCATCTCAAGGGATTAAATTCGATCCTGCTAAGATTGAGTTCATCGTCATAATTCCATCCCCCAAAACTCAGAAAGAGGTGAGAAGATTTCTTGGACATTCTGGTTATTACCGACGATTTATTGAAAATTTCACAAAGATTGTTGCACCTATGTTTGGATTGTTAATAAAGGATGTTGATTTTGTTTGGACTGAGAAGTGTCAAATTTCCTTTGAAACCCTGAAAGCTAAGTTGTCTGATTGGGCTGTCCCATTTCATATATCCACTGATGCCTCTAACACTGCAATATGAGTATTAGGGCATGAAGAAGACACAAAACCCTATGCCATTTATTTTGTTAGAAAGAACTTATCCCCTACTGAGTTAAACTATACAATTACTGAGAAGGAATTCTTGGCAGTAGTTCATGCTATCAATAAGTTTCACCACTAAATCATAGGTTACGAAGTATTTGTACATACAAATCATTCCTCCATTAGATTTCTCATGAATAAACCCATAACTAATGGCCGAGTGACTAGGTGGCCCTTGTTATTGCAAGAGTTTAACATCACCATTCTTGACCGACCTAGAAAGGAGAATTTGGTAGTTGATTTTATTTCACTAATAAAAAATGAGGATGATGATATTCTCGTAGATGATATTTTCCTAGAAGAGAACCTTTTTTCCCTCTCTGTTAACACCACATGGTTTGCAGATATGGAAAAATATTTGGCTACTAGGAAGTTACCATCGAATTTGTCACCTCATGAAAAATGTAGAATTATTACGCAAAGTTCCAATTACTCTTGAGTTGGCCATGACCTTTTTCGTACAGGTCCTGATTTGATTATCGTTGGATCTGTCTGAGAGGATGAGATACCATAAATACTACAAATTTTTCATGATGGACCATGTGGTGGCCATTTTTCTGAAAAATGTACAACATATAAGGTGTTACATTCAGGTTACTATTGGCCTAGAATTTTCAAGGATGCTGCGAAGTATGTGAGGAGTTGTGATAGTTTTCAAAGGATAGGAAGACCCACATCAACTCACGAAATTCCCTTGCATGCCCAAGTTATTGTAGAACCCTTCTAGAAGTGGGCGCTTGACTTTGTAGGACCAATTTCACCCATGTCTCGTAAGAAGAAATATATTTTGGTTTGTACAGATTATGTCACCAAGTGGGTAGAGGAAAAAGCCCTATTTATGACTATAGAGAAATTTTTTGTCGAATTCATTTATGACAACATATTTACCCACTTCGGTGTTTCTCATGAAATTGTTACATACCAAGGCACTCAATTCACTTCCAAGTTGATGAGAGAACTAACATAGAAATATGGGATTAAGCACTGCAAGTCTTCTCCATACCATCCACAAGCTAATGGTCAAGTAGAGTCTACAAACAAATTTATGGAAGTTATCTTAACCAAGACTATTCAATTACATCATCAGGATTTGGTTGATAAGCTTCCAAAGGCTTTGCGGGCATATCACACCACCTAGAGGAACACCACTGGGCATACTGCTTATGAGCTACTGTACAGGAAACAAGTGTTGTAGGAAAATCTCCCTGCGGACAGGTAGATTTCCTCAAAGAGATAGACTCTTAACTCTAAGACAAAAAGTTCTTAACGTGGACACTAACTTCCTTTCAAATCTATACAAACTAATGCATGAGGAGGAAGGAGATCATAAGTACCTTTTTATCGACGTTTGTCCCTGCACGCTCTGAGTTGAGCTCCAATCTTTCGCTCTTTAGTTAGCCCTGTAGACAAACAAAGTACGACAACTTCCTACTCTATCAAGATTAGTCCGAAATAGTTATATCTACTAAAGAGACAAATTCATGTGACATTGAACATGAATTAGAAAGAAATAGGCCAAGCAAATTATATTAATGAGGACAAAACATTGCTTACATCCATAGATGAATTGCTGCAGTTCTGCCAAGTCCTTCTTGTCTACCCCTTGCTCAAAAGATCCATGATCTGAATGATGATAGCTTCACTGATTGCTCCCTATGAGATCATAGGTCTCTTGCTGCCAAAATATCTCTATTCCAGCACCACTTATGAGGTCATAAGTTTGGTCTGATTCTCCTTTTTCTAGTTCCCTTTCACCATGAGAAATCTTTCTTATATAGCCTTGGAGAGGCTTTAACCACTTGAGATATCCTTGGGGAAGTTGAGGATTTGCCTCCTTCAATTGAGGATATTCCCTAAGAACATGGCTGGACTAGGGATTTGAGCTCAACTTCCTTCTAAGAATGAAAGGATCCTTCCCCCATTCATCTCAACAACTTAACTATTGCCCAGAATAGGTAGTGCTCCCTCAAAAAGGACCATCAGAGCGTTGTAGCGCTCCCTAGTAGGCTTTAGGGGGACACCAGCACTCTAAAAATTTATAGCACTCCCTCAAAAGGGCCAGAGGAGCTTTATAACACTCCCTGACAATGTAAGGGGGAGAGTCGGTGCTCACAGGAGAGGTATAGGGGAGTGCTCTCCTTCAAAAGCTCATCTTTTTAGGTGCTTTCAGATGGAAAATAGTTTGTAAGCCTGCTAAATCATTTCTCCTCTTCCAAATCAAATGTTTGAGGTGTTTCAAGTGTCCTTCTCATGTCGTTATAGGCATGACATAGGCATCATGGCAATATTCTTCCCTGACACTTGCGACACTTGTGGGCAACATGCGACACTTATGACCTTGTGAGAAAAATGCGACACTTGCGACCTTTGTAATGATGACACTTGCGACACTATCAAAGTGAGTATTTTTTATGTGTAACAGATTGCCCCCCAAAGTATGAATTTAGAAGATAGGAACTGATAACTGAAATTCTTTGTAGACTTTCAAGCAAGGGTATAGATGTAGAGAACCTGACGGAAGCTGCACACAAACATCCAACAAATATCATGACATGTTTCAAACCCAAGGTAGGCATACCTATGCTTGGGTGATCAAGACTTGCAAGATATGGCCACCATAAAATACACTGTGGATCTATACTCTGATGACCTGAACTAATTGTAGCCACGAAGAATACACAGTGGATCTATGAGATGACAAAACATAGCCATGACCAATACAAAGTGGATCTATGTAACAGTATATGTGTCATTGTTCAAGAGAAACTCCTTCGCAACCTGGGAAAATTACATATCAAAGTGATCACTCAACTGTAATGTCCCCCACCTCTTAGAGAGGTGATGAGGAGACTCAGTGGCCTGGGCACCCCCACTAGGTCATAGTCTCACACTTAAGGGGGGAAAGTCAAGAAGTTAAAAGTTATATTTTAAGTTGACTTAAGAAAGGAAAAGGACAAAGGAGTAAAAGATAAATCAACATAAGAATAGAATATTAACGCTGGGAGTTAACCTAACTCAACAAAGAATTAGAAGGAAAAGTATAAGTAAGAGGCTAGGGTGCACCTATTACTCATTCTGGTTTTGGATTAGCATTTTCTATTGCTCTTGACCATTCAGTTTGGGGGTTTTGCTGTACAAACCCTTGGGAGCAACTTAGTGGTGAAATATCCACTCACCTTGTTCCACAGCTTGGTCTCGGGGATGAAAGACTCCTCCACACCATTCTAGTCTCAGGGCCAGTTTATCGAGGGAGGTTCGATCCAGCTTATCCTAAGGGCCTAGGGCCATTCCGACAGTTGGGTTTTATTTGCAGGGGCATGACCATCAGTTTGAGGGATTTTTTGGAGGGTTATCATCATTCTATATTTGTCTGTGGATTGGGACATCATGGAGCCATAGAGGACGTCCTGTGATTCAGTAAAACTCAGATCTAGAGAGATCTCCTTGAGATCTGAGGTCAAAACTTCTCCCACGGGATTCTCATAGCCCGATCTATATTCTTGGAGAGTTTCAGAGCATTTGGAGGCCTCCTTCACCAGGGTCGAACCAGCTAGGGTTTCAGTCATCCAGTGGGGCACCCCATTCAGTGGGAAATTTGGATCTATGGAGATTGAGAGGGATCTTGGAGATTCGGGCATCTGCGTTATTCTTACCATTGCCCGATCTATATTCTGGGAGAGTTTCAGAGCATTTGGAGGCCTCCTTCATCAGGGCCGAACCAGCTAGGGTTTAAGTCATCTAGTGGGGCACCCAATTCAGTGGGAAATTCAGATCTACAGAGATTGAGAGGGATCTTGGAGATTCAGGCACCTGGGTTATTCTTACCATCACCCGATCTATCAATTTCCATATTTCTTAGGTTGATTGGACACTTTTGGCAGCAGGGTCGAGTTACTGAGGGTTTCAGCCTTCTATTGGAGCATGGCATTCTTCAGCTAGAGAGTTTGGCATTCAGATCTACTTGTATTGATCTTCATTTCTTATTCATCCTTTGGAGGCATTATTTTGTATTAGCAGGAGCATTTTGTAGCAGCTCATATCTATTTCTTGTATGACCATCTGAGGTTTATGCCAGATTGGTCATCTATTGTATTCATCTTACATTGCTCATAATAAAAAGGTCAGATCTTTGCTTGTGCTTCTACATCTTGAATATATTGTGATCTCCATGTGTTGATGAATCTTGTATTCACTTAATAACTCAATAAATTAGTAGTAGTTAGTGGTTCCAAGAAAGAATTTGGCTTGGGATCATTACAGTGGTATCAGAGCTAGGTTCCTCCAAACCTGTGGAGAGATCGGTGCATGCAGAAGTACAGGGGAATTTCTATGGGTCGAAGGAAGATAAACAACAATGAAACAGAGGTAGAAATAGAAGGGTCAGGAGACGACCATGAGCCTCAGGACTTGGCTCTCTTAGTAACTGAATTTGGTAAGTTCCAACAAAACATGAACTGCACAGAAAGCACATTGGTCCGATAGTTGGATGAGTATCAGGAAACCAACAGAAGGGGACAGGACGAAATCTCTGAAACCTTGAAGAAAGTTGATGAGAATCTATATAAAATGAACGAGAACCAAACTAGGATAACTGACCTTCTGATGCAAGTAACCCATCAAGGCAAAGATCCTGATACGTCTGGGAATAAGGAGGCTGGAGGGTCCGGTGGAACCCATGAGGATGACAAATATAACCCGAAGAAAGCACCAGGATCCGAAGGGAGTCTTGGAGGTGGCACATTCCATGGGCAGATGGGTAGTAGGACCAATCAGAGACCATACGTGCCAGTGTTCACAGATGAACCGCTAGGCCAACACTCAGGTAGCGGAACTAACCCCAGAACATACATGCCCACATGTATAGATGAGCAAGAGCATCATGAAAAGGTTGAATATTTTGTGGCACAATTAGCTAGGAGTACCAGGGAATACTACAACTTGGATATGAAAATTCAAAGACAGATGTCCCTAGACCAGTATTGTCAACTCAAGTTTAGAAACCAACCTAGGACAAACCATAGGGGAAACTTTGAGTTTGAGAGAAGGGTAGGGAAGATAGAGATTCCATACTTTGATGGTACAACTAAGATGACAGCACAAGCATGGGTGCAGAAGCTAGATACCTACCTGCAGCTTAACCCCATGAGAGAGATGGAGGCCATCAAGTTTGTTAAGCCCTAATATTGGCTCATTACCCCTTAATTGGGGCATATTAGATTAGTAATGCTATTTTATTTATGTCGACTTTAGGCCATTAGTTGTAATTTAGATTGGTAATGTTATTTTAATTATGTCGGCTTTAAGCCATTATACCTCCTAGTCTCCTATATATACCAAGGAGACATTTTCATTTTGGATCATCTTGTACTTGAACATTTAAGTGGGGTAAAAGGAGGTTTCCCCCTCAAAGAGGCTTATTATCTGAAATTATCTCTTTTTCAAGGTGTTGAGTACTTTTTCTGAGGTTTTTATATGCTATATTGATGTTTGGTTCTTAACATATGGTATCAGAGCTCAAGGTCTTGGGGTTTCGTTGCTACATCTAAGACACCATGGAATTTTCTCTATAACTTTTTTTCTACAATGATTCAGAAGGAACGGCTTGGAATCTATTTAGAAGACGGATCAAGGTACGTTGGGTTCAAAATTCAGCTCCTGAGGCCTTATACTTTCATATATATAGCATGTACAAGATAGGGTTCTGGAATCATCCTGAAATGAGTCATTGGAGAATTTCTGCTATAATTTTTTTTTTTTGTAACGTTTCAGACCCTAAAATCCATATGAAATTTACAGAAATTGGTAATGTATCTGTGGTAAAAGGTTCAGCTTCTGGGTCATCTTAAATTTGTATATACACCCTGTGTAAGATAGGGTATCTGACTAGTCCTGTTGACTAGTCTCAAGAAGGTGTTCCAGGTAAAACAATCATAACTTCTTCCTAGAGTATCCAAATTGTGTGGGACTGGTTTCATTGGATCGTGGACAGTCTTTAGTATTGTGGGTGCAAGTTTCAGAATTTTATATCAATTATTTTGTGCAGGGCACACTATACAAGTGATATCTCCTGGAAAGGCCAAAAATCGGCAAGTTGTGGGGAAGATACCGTAAATTCCACTTGGAACATCCAATTTTGATCAGACCTATGGCATTGCAGAGAAGAAATATCATAGAAATACATAAGATAAAGTTTCATACCCAGAAGGGCCAAAAATTGGGAGATACAACAGAAGAAATATTGTCTAGCAGAACTACTTCAAAATCAAGGTTCAAAAGTGATACTTGGCCAACATGCCACCCAAAAAGGGAACTTCTACACCAAATAAGCCTCCAGAAAATCCTACTTGGACTCTTGATGAAGGTGAAGAAATGTGTAGGGACATAAATGAACTACAA
>ML786335.1:1218410-1240299 GCA_009831015.1 Picea engelmannii | reverse complement strand
CGTCCCGAATACATGAGTCTTGTATGTTTTATTTGATTTGTGTTTAATCTCTAATCCTCTAGTAGAACAATAGCATGCATGTGTAGTTTTGTCTTGATTGCAGGATCGCTTTTTGGAAGGAGCAGTAGAAGCAAGGAGATAAATCTCAATGGAGGATCTACACCAACCGTCGATAAAAAGGTTAGTTGATTCTTTCCATGTGTGCATGTGAAAAAGGGTTTTAGATTCGGGGTAGAAGGTTAAAAGTAGCTTATGAAAGGTCATGATCTGTATGCAAGTTTAAGCCCTAGCTTGTTAGTCCGTATGGTAGAATACCCCACAACAGAATTGGCGACTCCACTGGGGATATTTTACTCTTAGGGTTTTCGGATTTGGTTAAATGTCTTTTGGGTAGTGTAAAGAAGTTCAGTCTCTGTTTCTTTGTTTATTTTGTTGTCTGTTAGGTCAATGCTAGCAGGGAACCTAGTTATCAATACCAGTTCTTTCTTGATTGTTGCTTGACATTTATTCTCGAGACACACAGAGGTACACGCGGCCTACAGAAGGCCTGCATGCGTGTGACCCATGCCCTAACCTTCTACAGCCCGCGTTTGAATGCCTGCTGTAGTGGTTTCAGTAGCATGTAGAGCCCAGGAAGCTTAAGAGGCAGTCTCCTCTTCCCTGTCATAGGTTTACCTTCTCAGGGGGCTTTCTGGATCCTATCTGGGTCTTGTTGGTCTACTATCTTGCTTTCAGTCTGCCTTATTGTGTTGGTTGTTCTTTGCATTTGTTTTCTTTTTTGCAAATTTTCCTTTTCTGTTGAAGTAATAGCCTCCAAGCCTTTCAGAGACCCTGGTTGTCAATACCAGAGGCCTTTTTCAGGTCTGGACTGCTTGTGTGTTGTTTTATCTCATTTTTTATACAGACTCGTGACCTGCTTAGGTTTATCCCGCGGGTACCCGCGCGCTGTTGTAGCTCAGCACGCGTTGGCATGCGTGTTGTCTTGGTGACAGTCACGGGCTTGATTGGTAGCTTTTCTTCTTGGGTGGGGCAGTCATCCCCTCCTATGGTGAGAAGAGCTCCTCTCAGGGGTCTAGAGTCTGGGGATGCACAGTCAACAGGTTAGGGCATCTTATCCTTATCCTGGGTTGTTTAGTTGATGTTTTGATAGAAAAGACAAAAGAGAAAAAAATATTTGTTTTATGGTTTTTAGGCAAGTGTTGGAATTGGTGCTTTCTTGATTGTTTTTTTTTTCATTTTTGTGCTCTGATTATTTTGTGATCTACGCTTTAAGCCAGAGTTTTATTTTCATTCTCTTGGTTTTGTTCTTGTCATCATTTTTCCTTGTTGCATTATTTTGCAATAAAATAAAAAAACAAAAATTTCCTTTTCATTTTCTTCTTGGTTTGAAGATTGGGTTGTTGCATCAGTAGCTAGGAAAGAAGTCTTTTTGCATAAGTTTTTGTAGTGCATTTTAGTATAAGTAGCTCACAGATTTGAGCGAAAGTCCTTCATATTCACTGCATGAAATCTTAGTAAATTTGAAAAGAAAAGAAGTCTTTCTTGTTGAAAAAGTTGTTGGTTTTGCATTTTAGTAAAAGTTTTGTTTCCACGCATTTCTTGTGCATTTTGCTTTGAGTCTTTTTACACACCATCAGTTTCACTTTCGTACCTTGTGACTTAAGAAGCCCATTAAAATAAATGCTAATTAAAATCAAGTAGATATTTTTGTTTATAGGGTGCATACACTAGCTCAGGACTAGGGCCTTGGAATAGGTTGGAGAGTAAATTCTCCAAGGCCACCCAAACTAAACATTGGATTCTGTCAATAGGGAGTGTAGAAGTCTAGTTACGGAAAGTTATCTGGGACGCCCCTCTAACACAGAGGCTAAACACGAGGTCGCGTAAGGAAAGGTAGCGGAGATAACCCCTCCAAAGCTGGACCGAGCGTTGTGGAGAACACATATAGAGGATTTGTTAAGGGATTCTGTCATTTGCATTTGCCACAGGGATTCATGGGTCTTGAATCCATTCGAGGTCCTCAGTTTTCTTCTGAGCCACTTTATCTCGATACCCTGGATAGGTTTCGAGCTTGATACCCTGCTCATTGTGGTCTACCCGACTGTCTACTGTACTCGCCTGGTGACTGTTCACGTGCTGGAAAACTAGTTGCCAATCTTTTCTAGGGACATACATGGGTGACTGCGGGGGTATACCACGGTACCCAGGACAGACATCGGACCAATGCTTTGCAGAGTATACCCGGAGGGTGCTTCCGTATTCGATTTTCACTTGCACCAGTAAGTTGCTCTAGTGTTGGTTGTTGTAATTGTTCTTCGAACTAGTTTAGTGCTTGCTTGATTGATCTGTTAGGGGCTTTATTTTAGTGAGTGTTACTGTTTGTTCATGTAGAATACCTTAGCGTGTCATGAATCTTCTCACACAGTGGAGGATTCAGAGCTCCACTAGTCACAAAGGCTTCTGGTCCTACCATCGGTTATGCTAGAGCCACCCCCGCCACCATTAAGGCGGAAGCTAGACCATCAAGGGTCTTTTGAAGCAACCGGGGCTTTTGAGCCCGAACAACCCCTGGAGGAATCAACCGCTAATATTGGCATGAGTGAAACCCCAAACACTGATACTGGGCTGGACATTATTGTGCCAATTCAATTTTACGAAAGCCTATCAGTGCCTAACCCAGTTATGGAACAAATCACTTCCTATGGGAATTCTTCCATTCCTATCACTGTTACTACCACAGGAGAATCTTCTCCTAACTTTCCTTTGTCGATGGTCCGGGCCACCATGGTCTCTACCGCAACTACGTCGCACAGTGGAACGACCCCATCTATCGCACAGTGGACCGACACCTAGTGCGACAGGCGCTCCGTTTTCATACGGTATGCCTAGTTCAGGAACGAGTCCTGCACTCACTTCTTCCACTTTACAGACTTTGGGTCTGGGGGCATGGAGCTCTAACGCTCCTCTGCAAGGTCAACTTGGGGGTATTCCTGTCCCTTTCAATGCTTTTCCTTACATTGGGGGTCATATTCCTCCTTCGTCCCCTTCTCTTAGTGGATTGCATCAGCAGTCCGTCGGGCAGCCTGCACACACGAGTCCACTTAGAGCCGGGAGTCAAGGAACACCTGCGCAAACTCTGTCGGTAGGTTCATGACCATTTGTTTGGAACGGGGCGTTTGGTACTAACACTTTCGCATCCACTGCTTTCCCATCTAGGGGCACACCAATTTTTGGACAAACTACACCGGCCCAGGGTACTACTCCTGCGCCGGGGGCACATATACCGGGACCTTGGAACTCAGGACAAGGATCCGTTCCTTCATCTGGAATGCCATTCTGGGGTAATTCTTTCCACAGCCAATGGAACCCCGGACAGACCTCTATGCCTCTCCCCTCAGGACCGGCATGGGGTAATCCTTCCCAAAGTTTGTCAAACACGATGAACGCCCAACATCCTATGTCCTTCATGGAGAATGAACAAATGATGTCTCCTCCAATGCAAAACCCTTATGCTAGTCAGGGCCACGGTTTCTATCAAAACCCTGGCCAACTGCCAAACTTTTCCTGGCAACCTAGTGCCAGTCAAACTCCAGGACCCTTTTATCCCAGCTATCAGTAGCAACCTAAACTACCATTCTTGGCGATGTTACACTTGCCAGATTTGACACGGTTGTTAAATGATCCTATCTGTCACAATCCACGTTGGCATCCTATGCCGACGAAGTTTCCTTCGGACATCCCAAAGTTCGAGGCTAAGCCTAACGAAGATCCAGGTGATCACGTGACTACTTTACACCTTTGGTGTTCATCTAACTCACTGAAAGATGACTTTGTCCAGTTGCGATTGTTTCAATGCACTCTTAATGGGAGTGCCGCGAAATGGTACATTGAGCTTGATCGTTCACGATACTTTTCTTTTGGTGAACTGGCGATGGCCTTCCTTAACCATATCTAGTTACCTGTGAGATACAACACCGACACAAAGTTTCTAGCCAATTTCGAGTAGACGACAACGAACCATATCTCGGATCATATCTGAGAGTGGTGACGTCGAAAGAGTCTTATCAAGGTACCCATCCCACCAGCATTCCTGCTTGAGTGGTTCCTTAAGTATTTAGTTCCGCAGTTATCCAAAGACGTCGCGACTTCAGGATTTTTCTCCGAGGAATATGCCATCATGAGGGATCAAAAGTTTGAGCTTATCTATTCTCAGTTTGGTCTATTGTACAACATCCCGCCGGATGCACCATGATCGATTCTGGACAAAACCAGACAGAGAGACGGACCGCATGCCAATGGTATATTTGGTTCGTCACAAACCAAGCCCGCTGAGAAATTGACAAAACAATTGCAGCAGTTATCTATACAACACTCAACGGCTATCCAGACTACTGCTTTTGCTACTCCTCCTACTCAAACGTTGGAAGTACACTCCATACAGACAACTAACCCAAAGGCCAACCAGTAGCCCGAAGGGAAGAAAAAACAACGCAAGAAGAGTAAGGGGGATAAAAACCCAAATGATAATGTTGGCGAGGGCACCACAGAAAAGAGGAAGTCGAGGTATCCATGCAACCTATGTGTGGAAGACCACCCTACTCATCTGTGTCCTCGACTTGCGGAGGCCCAAAATTTTGTCACACAGCAACAGCAAGCCGTGTTGACTAACCCCTTTCATCATGGGCAAAATTTAACTCAAGCCTCCACAAGTACCGAGGGGGGCAGCCAAGAAAACTTCCCTCCCCAAAACAATTCATCTTTCGCGAACGTATATATGGTGAACAATGATGCTTTCATAACAACTAGAGCACACGACTATAGTAATCCAAACGCCTCTGAGAAGGGAAAAGAAGCCGAGATCCCATCTCTTCCTCTACAAATTGAGAAGACGTTGGGTGAGACAATCACACGCATCCCAAAAGGTGCGTTTAAGAGGGCTTCTCACAATCCAAATGCAAGGGCCGCCCAAAACTACTCTGTGGTGGAAGATTTGTCCCAAACCCCTTGTGCTATGTCTTCTTTGGAGGTCCTCCAAAGTTGCCCTGCTCAGAGGAAATCCTTGTTGACTTCTTTAGGCTCTACTGAGACTTGTAACTCGGGTACCATCATGTTAGATACGACTGACTTGAAACCTCGTTTTCCTTACCACGTCGCATTTCAGATAGTAGTGGCTCACCCCACGAAACCTTTTACACGAAATATCTTCCACACGGTGGTCGATGAGGGAACTTCGACTTGCGTTATGTCATTAGCGTGCTGGAAAGCCATCGGTCAACCTGAGTTGTCTCCGTCACCTACTCTCCTTACTGCATTCGATGGTCGTTCTTTTTGACCGCATGGCATCATTCCTTCTTTCTCTGTGCAGTTAGGGGGGAAGACCGTGTGCATCGAAGTAGAGGTAGTCGACGCCCCCATCGACTACAATCTATTGTTAGGTCGTAGTTGGACTTATGCAATGCAAGCGGTGGTCGCTACAGTTTTCCGAGTCTTACTGTTTCCACATGAAGGCCGGATAGTGACTATTGATCAGTTGTCCTTCTCTCGACCTGACCCAGCCTTGGGGGTATCCACGGTTCCCATGGTAGATAATCCTCAAGCCGTTGTCGTCAATGTAGGAGTTGGTTTGTGCCCATATTTGATGGGTACCTTCGATTACCCACTTCCTCAAGGTGATGTCAAGTTTATATTGACTCACCACAAGGCTGAGATTTTCCATGTTTCGTCATTCCGCACGACTTACTTTCAGGACCCATGGACTCTTCCTTCCCCATAAGACACGATGGATGTGATAGGGCATGCGAGCATGTCTGCGCCCTTGTCGGCCACTAAAGTAGCATACTCTTTGGTTCAGCAAACTTCAGCTACTCCTGATCTAATTCTCGCACCAGATTTGGATCCACTCCTTGAGCCTATATGGGCTCAGGATTCTCTTGTCAACACTGATTCATTAGATTTAGTCTTACCTTCGGACGAAGCCATAATCAAAGAAATGATGGGTCTGGACAAACCCTGGGAAGATCTTCATCATAGATCATACTTCCTCCCAGAGTTACACCGAATCGAGGTAGGAGAATTCACTATCACCATGACGGGAGATCAGCCTTGTCCCATTAACCTCTTGGCTACATAGGATATTTATGTTGAGGGCAACATGGCAACTATCGCTGCCACGATACCTATCAATATCTCCCGAAACCCCAGCGTCATGGAGAATTTCTTCATCGGAGCGGATTGCTCCCCCAAAGAGATTCATATTTACACGGATCTTTTTAAAGAATTTCGCGATGTTTTTTCTTGGTCTTACGAGGAAATTCCAGGCATCGATCCAAAAATAGTTGAACATGAGATCACTACGTATCTGGACGCTAAGCCTGTTCGACAAAAAATTCGTCCAGTTAATCCTAAGAAAGCATCATCTATCAAGGCTGACGTTGAGAAATTGCTTAAGGCAGGGTTCATATACCCTATTCACTTGACTCAATGGGTGTCAAATCCCATGCCAGATGATAAAAAACAAGGCACGATTCGTGTCTGTACCGATTTCCGTGATTTGAACAAGGCATGTCCGAAAGATAATTATCCAACCCCATTCATCGACCAGATCATTGATGAATGCATCGGTTGTGAAGCCTTTTCGTTCATGGATGGTTTCTCAGGCTATAACCAAATGCAAATCAAACCTGAGGACCAACACAAAATGACATTCATTTGTCCATGGGGTACATTCGCCTATTGAAAAATGATTTTTGGTCTCAAGAACACTGTAGCCACTTTTCAGCAGGCCATGTCTTTTGCGTTTCATGACCTCAAACATATAATCGAGTCATATCTAGATGATTTAGCATCACGCTCTCGCAAGTGAAAGGATCATCCTATGCACCTCCGACTCATCTTCGAACGCTGTCACTACTTCCAGATTCGCTTGAATCCCAACAAGTGAATATTTTGTGTCACGTCAGGACATTTTTTAGGTCTCATCATTTCAACAACGGGGATCATGGTTGATCCTCTTAAGGTGGAGGCAATAGTCCAGTTTCCCCCCCCATGCATAATTTTACAACTTCAAAGTCTTCAAGGAAAGGCAAAATTCTTACGATGCTTCATCGCCAACTATGCAGAAATCACCAAGGGCTTCATGTGTTTACTAAAGAAATACGTTCATTTTCTTTGGGACGATGTAGCGCAGTTCTCTTTCGACGCATTGAAACACGCCCTTACAACCACACCTCTTCTATGGCCACCAAATTATAACAAGGATTTCCTATTATATCTGGCTGCCGCAGAGTCAACCATAGGCATGGTTTTAGTTCAAGAAGATGATTCGTTCCCTGAATACGTGATCTATTACCTGAGCCGAGGCCTCGTAGGACCGGAACTTAATTATACCCATCTCGAAAAACTTGCGTTGGCAGCAGTTCATGCTGTTCAACGGTTCCATCACTATGTTCTATTTTGTAAGACCACTGTCATTGCCGTCGTGAATCCATTTCAGTACATGTTGACACGACGAGTTATCGGCGGAAAAATCAGTAGATGGATGGTAATCCTCTAGGAATTTGACTTAGACTCCGTTTTAGCCAAGTCCAAGAAGTCATTGGTCTTCGTAGAACTTATTTCGGAACTTCCGGTGGAGTCAGGTGATGTTGTGCCTGAGGAATCGCCTATCTCGAGGGATATGTTTTTGATCGAATAGTCTGACCCCTGGTACGAAGATATACTAATCTATCTCCAAACTTTGAAGTGTCCTACCTCTGCTTCTCGTGATGAGCGTCGGCGAGTACGCCATCAGGCCAAGAACTATCTTATACTCAATGATACTTTGTATTGGAGAGGGGTAGACTGCATCTTGCGTCGATGTCTCACTCATGAGGAGGCCATCATAGTTCTCAATGATTGTCATACAAGAGCTTGTGGTGGTCACTTATCCGGGTTGGCAACAACCCAAAAGATTTTACGAGCCGGTTGCTTTTGGCCCACACTTATAAAAGATTGTATCGAGTCGGTCAAGAAGTGCCATCCGTGCCAAATCTTCTCACGGAAGATGAGGGCACATCCAGCTCCCATGTTCCTATTATCACCATCGGTCCCTTCACCAAGTGGGGGATTGATTACACTACTTACAACCCCCCATCAGCCAGGGGGCATCGCTATATCATTGTGGCTGTCGACTACTTCACTAAGTGGGTCGAAGCTATGTTGACGTTCAAAGATGATGGAGAGACTGCTGTTGTCTTCTTATTTAACCAGATCATAGCACGGTTCGGCGTCCCGAGAGAGATTGTCACTGACCATGGAAGTCACTTTCAGAACCAAATGATGACCGAGTTAATGTCAAATCTTGGGTTACGGCAAGAACCTTCTTCACCTTACTATCCCCAAGCCAATGGGTAGGTGGAAGCTGTTAACAAAACTCTTAAAACAATGCTACATCGAACCATCAACTCAGCCAAATCCAACTGGCATTTGATGTTATACTCGGCATTATGGGATTACCGAACATCCGTTAAGACTGCAACCGGTTTCTCACCTTTCCAACTCATTTACGGGCTGGAGGCAGTCTTGCCCATCGAATGTCAAATTCCATCTCTGAAATTGGTAGTACAGTTATTGCCAGACACTTCTCCACTTGAAGAGCGGTTAGTACACCTTGAACAGCTTGATGAACAGCGTCGTGATGCGGCCCTGGCCAACAAGGCTCATAAGAATAGGGTCAAGTATCAATATGATAGGTCCGTTCGTCCTCGATTTTTCTCTAAGGGTGACCTTGTCCTGGTTTATGACCAAGATAAGGACCCCCTGGGGGCAGGAAAGTTTAAACCCGTGTGGTTCGGACCCTTCATTGTTAAGGAGGTTTTAAATAAGGGTGCTTATCATCTGGTCGATTTTGAAGGGAATGCTTTGGTGGAGCCTAGAAATGGGCTCTACCTCAAGAAGTATTACTCATAGCATCGTCACTGTGGGTAACTTTTTGTAACATATGTATAGTCTTTGTGCTATTACTTTCTTTCGTTTCTTTTGAAAAACGTGTCATGGACATGTCATTAATGTTATATTTTGTCACTTTGGCAGATGTCAAGTGTGTCCGAGGTGTTCATTGGGTATGCGGACGATGCTAGTCGACACATGCAGAGGCTTGCCTCCGTAGCTTGGGTAATGTTTACACCACAGGGTCAGTTGTTATCTTTCGGAGGGATATGCTTAGGTAACACCATGAACAATGTTGTTGAGTATAGCGCAGTTATTGAGTTTCTTCGTGACGCTTTGTCATTGGGTATCTCTCGTCTCCAGGTCTATCTAGACGCTCAGCTGGTTGTGTCGCAGCTAAACAGAATATACTGTGTGCACGATCCTACTTTACACCGACGATTCCTTAGGGTACGTCTCTTGGAATACAACTTTGATTATATAACATATTTTCATGTTCCTAGGAGTCTAAATCAAATCACAGATACTCTAGCTAATCACATTTTAGATTGGCATATTACTCACACATAAAAAAGATCATGATCAAACACATGTAAATACATTTTTGTACACATAATCCATAAATACACATAAAAGAAATAAAAACCATATATATACATCATAAAATCCTCAGAGTACATAGATGGGCGCAAGCACCTCAAAAAATGGGAACCATATCGAGTCACTAGGGCTTATGCCCTCAAAAAATATATACATATCAGTGCCTGAGGCACATAAAAGTATACAAAAGTTGTTCAGGGCCTATGGGCCCTGTTATAATCATATACAACCTGACCCAAACGCCTAAACAATCAGACCCATGTCTGAGGTAACCCCACCATATGATTCTGCATAGAGGGCAGCAAGTCCTCTATCTCTATCATGGGAATTGTGCGGGTGAGCTCAGTGAATTTCCGCTCAACCCGCCTAAGAGCCATCTCAGCCTCTCCTGCTGGAGGGTTCCCTGCTACTGTTTCTCCCCTGGTGGTGGTAGTTGCGGCCTCTGGCCGTGGGCGGCGCTTGTTCCGTGCAAAATCGACAGGCCGCACGGGTCCCACATCTGCACGCAACACAAAGTGCACCCATCAGAAACTCTGTGATCCAAAAACATGATATATGTCAAAAAGACAAAAAAATTACATATGCAAACAAAAAACTATATAGGTGGAGACTTACCCATCTCCCCTCGCTCCTCACCAGGAGCCACTGGTATCGCTGGATCCCTGGAAAAGTCAATCCCGGCATATGGGTAATCCTCGATCGTCAGAATCTGTCGCACCATCCACGCAAAGAAATCATCATTGAAGGCCTCAGTGGTCCTCCCACCACCCTGTCGCAGCAGCAACGCTGCCCATCTGCACACTACTGGGAAAGTCACTAGATGTCCTCGTACCGTCATCCGAGGACTAAAGCATGGAACTCTCTCAAAGAAAAATGAACACAGGATAGTCCTAAGCCCAAAGTTCCTGTGTGTCTGTTGACGACAATCAGTCAATTTCCTCTTCATGTTCTCCAACAGTGTGGTACTCCAGTCATATATTTGTGCATTCATGCACTGAACGACACAGTTCATCTGTGCGCGCGAAGCCTGATGCACGGTTGCAGAGCCGATAATCTGCCCAATCAATGATAAAATGGTCTGGAGGGTGAGGCTGGTAATCCTACTAACAAGAACCGAGGAAGATACATGCTCGGTCTCGGCCTCACAGTACTCTGCTATCAATTTCGAGACTTTGCTCGGCCTTGCAGGAAATTTTTGAAAGTTCACGGGTTCCCCTCTCCTCGAGAGGCTTGTCAAAAAGTAGATGTCCTCGGTGGTGGGCACCAAGGATTTCCCCTCTATCATGAATGCCTCTGCAACAGGGTGCCAATAGTCAACCAAGGCATTCAGTAGCCCTGGTTGCGCGCGCATAAATGGACACAGGAAAAATTTCACTAAGCCACATTGCATCAGCATGGCCATCTCATTTGGATCTGCAACCACTGCCTCATTGGCAGCCTCATGTTCCCTCTCTCTCCAATGAACATACATTCTGTCAACCACCAAAAAAAAAGGGGAGAGATTAGATCTTGCCAACACATTTTTCGTTGCGCGGGGGGTAACCCGCGGGCTGTCGAGGCGATAGTCATGGGTACCTGCGCGCAGTTTTGATTCTGCGTGCGGGTACCCACGGGATGTCTCTGGACAGCCCGCAGGTTACTAGGGCCGACCCCTTGGAGGGCGACGACCACCCCCAAAATACACTCAAAAACATTAAATGAAGTATTGAAATGCAAGATGGGGGAGTCTGTAATTACTTGGTCCAAGCAGAAGTCCGTTTGGTCCACTGTAGCTCCCAGAATCACGATCTCTGGCAAACGGGGTCTTTTGGCTCCAGAGTCAATTTCCAAATCAGCAATGGTGATAATGAGTTGCCAGCTTCTATTTATAGAATTTTTGGCCTCTTTTTGTCACCCTTTTGGCCCCTTTTATCAGTTTCTTTATACCAAAAACCATTTTGAGTGGTTCCATAGTTATATGGGAGGGATTTGATCAGGTATTGGGACATTTTTCATTGAGTTTCAGAAAATAAAAATAAAAAATATATACATAAGGACGGTCCATAAAAAAAATTTCAAAAATCAACCTGAGCATATAGGGTAGGATTTCATCCCCACTGTTGCATCTTGTTGCCTTTTGTTTTTACAATATAGGATCGACCCCATCTGGTTGTGACATGGAACCGTCATTTCTTCTCTAGAAGTGTTTCAACTTGGTGGTAGAGCTTACCAAAACATGGATGCCCTAGGTAGTTCCTGGTTGCATTATGGTGTCCATGTCGTTTCTGACAACATAGTAAGCTCGAGAGTCCGTATAGTCTTTCTTGAATATGAGTTTGAGCCTCATTTGCATGGGTCTTTTTCACTCTTTGTCTTACCCTTCAGACTCCCAAAACATAACGGGTCTCCTTTTAATCCCTTTTCAGACCCTCTAAACATGAAAAGATTGCCGAGCGATCTTGTGACACTTCACGCTCGTTAAACTGAAATGTGAAGTCACGTCTGTCTGGCGGTAGTTTACCCCTTTTTCGGTCTGGATGGTCAATTATACAAACAAAGGAATACTCTATCGAATTCCTATTCTTTAGAAGAGTATCCTCAGGTATAATTTTATTACTTTTTCGGGCCTGAGGGACTAAATTTACGAAAAGGAAACCCCCCCGGAGTCCATAGTTAAGCTCTTTTCAGACTCCCTAAAATTGAAAAGATTGTCAAGTGACCTTATTCTTTCACACTCGTTAAAACGGTCCAGAAGAATATTCCTGATGGAGTCCATAGTTAAGATTTTTTCAGACTCCTTAAAATTGAAAAAATGGCCGAGTGATCTTGTCCTTGTCACACTCGTTAAAATGGTTTTGAATTGACATCTAGTCGGTGCTAGTTTACCCCTTTTTCGAACCGACTAGACTATTGAAGAAAAAGGTACCTCAATGGAGTTTCCTTTTATGCTTTTTTAGACTCTCTAAACATGAAAAATCACCGAGCTTCCCTTCTCTGGGCTCGTTAAACTTACATCGAAGCACGTTACCATTGTGTGTTCTATCAACCGCACTTGCATCCTCTACCCATCAGCCTAGTAACAATTTTCTTTTGCATTTTAACACCTTTGGCCACTGGAGGATTTTTCCCGAGTATTATTTCCTAGAACATCAGTCTTGTCCTTGTGCCTTGAACTTGTATGTTTTCTATGCTTGTTCCTCCACTGTAACGTAATATTCCTTTATTCTTTTCAAAATATTCAAAAATAACAAAAAAATCAAATATACCCCAAAAAGAGGATGGGAAACGTATTTTCTTTATTGGCAGCATCATGAGTCTGCCTTGGATAAAGCACATCTGTCTATTTGATTCATCAGACTTTGGGATGTAGTACGACCTTAGGAAGATTTTCTCGCTATATTGAGTTGTGTCCTCAACCGTTTGGTTACTCTTCCAAACATATGGAGATTTTGTGTTGCCTCCTGCTTCGTAGACTTATGATTAACAGATATGCTGCCTGATTCTTATCACTTGTCGTGCTATTGTCCAAGGGAAGTTTGTTACTTATCCTGAGTCAACCCCTCTGCAATATGTCTCTTGTCTGCATACCCGGCCATCCTGAACGTCCAATCAAGTCTTTGCTCGAAATCACTGAAGCCTTCAGTCCGATCATCAAGATTATCAAGTCCACAATCGACGAGCCATCGAAGACCTCTGGGTAGTGCAGTCGTATACTCATATCACACTCTTACCCAAGTGTTGAAGATTTTGAAGTTGTTTCTCGAGCTCTGAAGTACAACCATCAGGCCAAATCAACTTCTGAGAGATGGATACTTTCTATGTATATCTTTCTGATTTCGAGATGTAGCTCCACTGTGTATTGTTCACGACTACTCTTTATAGTTATTTGACATGGATCTACAGTGTATTTGATTGGTAGCCATGGTTTTGATTTATCCCGAGCATGGGTATGCCAGCCTCGGTGAGACATTTGATATTTTTTGCAGACAACACTTCCTGATTCCTGATTCCTGGGCTCACTCATTCAGCATATCAGTACAAGATTGGTAAAGAATTGGTAATGTATTTCGGCCATCATATTCTCTTCTGACCTCACACATTAAGGGGCATCTGTTATAACCCTAAATTGCACTATCCATGCTTACCTAGCATCAGGCCAACTCATTGCCCTTCATTGCCAAAGCCGTGCTAAACAGACTCTTTAAAAAACCTCTCAAATCAAGTAACCCGCACCCTAACCCACTGCTGGGTGCATTGGAATGTTGGCAGGCCTTATACTGCATGCGTTGGAACACGGGCTGGCCCACTACAGCCAACGTTTACCTAACAAAGAAAAAAATCAGTAAAGTTTCCGCCGGGACGAAAAGCTTTGGGTCAGTTAATTGGAACTCCCAGCCATGGATGGACGAGAGTTCGTCTAAAACCCTAGCTCCCTCTAGCCTATAAAAGAAGGGGCACGGGTACAATTCAAAGGAGGAAAAATCATAGCAAAGAAACTTTGCCCAATTGCCGAATCCGTTTTGTCCCAACCCTTTAGCCTTTCCTCAAGCTTTAGGAGAATTCAAGCAAAGCAGTTGGAGGAAAAAGAAGAGGAGGCACCCAGGATCAAGATCGAGGAACGGTGGCCGGTCTCTATAATCATTGTACGTTGATTCATGTTGAGATTAATAAAAAGATACTTTTCCCTTCCCGAATACATGAGTCTTGTATGTTTTATTTGATTTGTGTTTAATCTCTAATCCTCTAGTAGAAGAATAGCATGCATGTGTAGTTTTGTCTTGATTGCAGGATCTCTTTTTGGAAGGAGCAGCAGAAGCAAGGAGATAAATCTCAATGGAGTATCTACACCAACCGTCGATAAAAAGGTTAGTTGATTCTTCCCATGTGTGCATGTGAAAAAGGGTTTTAGATTTGGGGTAGAAGGTTAAAAGTAGCTTATGAAGGGTCATGATCTGCATGCAAGTTTAAGCCCTAGCTTGTTAGTCCATAGGGTAGAATACCCCACAATAGGAACTGAGAAGGAAGCAACTCTGCTTCACATGCAAGGAGCCATGGAATCCCTCACACAAGTGCATGGGACGAGGACAGGTACATTACATTTAGGTCACTTCAGATGATGAAGAAGAGGATGAGTATGGTCAGATACAAAACATGGAGGCCAAAATGTTAGAGGCAACAGAAGAGGAGGTTCCAGAACTAGACTGTGCGGCTGGAGAGAAGGCTACGTTGGCATCTATCAGCGGGGTACCCAAGTTCAACACCTTCAGGATGAGAGGGGTCTTACAAGGAAAGAGAGTGTCGGTTCTGATTGATGGAGGAGCTTCCCACAATTTCATTGATGCAACATTATTGAAGAGGAGGCACATACCTACAGTAGAGTTTGAAGGATTCAAAGTGGAGGTAGCAGGTGGTACAACTATGCCTTGTAACAAATACATATTAGGTATAAAACTCACCTTGGGAAGGCATGATTTAGTTCAGGATGTGTATTTGATGGATCTTCCCGATACCAACATCATCCTAGGGGTGTAGTGGCTCAACACTCTAGGACCCATCACCACAAATTACAAGACCATGGAAATGTCCTTTGTGGAGGAACGAGGATGAAAGGTTGTGCTTAGAGGCATGACAGGTAACTCTGCCAGAGTGGTCACGGCCAAGAGGATGGAAGCCATCTTTAGAAGGGAAGAAATTGTATACGTAGTGGAATGTAAGATCTCAACACGGGTGGATGAGAAGGGAAAGGTGCATTACACACCAGAGATCAAAAGAATCCTTGATAGCACCAGAAAGTGTTTGGGCCGATTCCTCCAGGTGTGCCACCAGATAGGGGGTTTGAGCACATCATTGAGCTAGAGGAAGGGGCTAATCCTATTATCACCACACCCTATAGGCATCCCAAGAAGTATAAATACAAGATAGAGAAGGCCATCAAGGAGCTTCTAGACATGGGACACATCAGACCAAGTTCAAGCCCATTTTCTTTGTCAGTAGTCTTGGTGAAGAAGAAGGATGGAACGATGAGAATGTGCATTGACTTCTGGGCTCTGAATAAAAAGATGATCAAAAACAGGTACCCCATACCCAGGATTGATGAGTTTTTGGATGAGCTGCATGGAGCTATATATTTCACAAAAATTGATCTTCGCTCGGGCTACCATCAAATCAAGATGAGGGAGGAGGACATCTCAAAAACAGACTTTAGGTGCCACTATGGCCATTACAAGTTTTTGGTGATGCCCTTTGGGTTAACCAATGCCCTAGCCACATTTCAGTCTTGCATGAACCATATGTTCAAAAAACAACTGAGGAATCACTTGTTGGTATTCTTTGATGACTTTCTCATTTACAGCAAGACCTAGGAGGAACACCTTCGACATGTGGACTAAATCCTTTCAATCATGGAAGAACAGTCACTATACGCCAAGGAATCCAAGTGTAAGTTTGGAATGACAGAAGTGCTTTACTTGGGACACATCATAGGGGCAAAAGGGGTACAGGTACACCAGGAGAAAATAACAGCCATTAGGGAATGGCCTACTCTGAAAACACTCACAGAATTGAGGGGATTCCTGGGCCTATGAACATACTATAGGAAATTTTTCAAAGGTTTTTCTCAACTGTTCGCACCCTTGAATAACTTGACCAAAAATGGGTCCTTCAAATGGAATGATGAGGCCTAAGTCACGATGGAGAAAATGAAAGAGGTCATGAGCACCTGCCCAGTTCTATCTCTTCCTGATTTTGGCATACCCTTCACTTTGGAGTGTGATGCCTTGGGGGAAGGTATAGGGGTTGTGTTGATGCAGAAAAGGCACCCCCTTGCCTATGAAAGCCAGAAACTTAGGGGTCCTTAACTACTTTACAGCATTTACGACAAAGAAATGTTGGCTATCATGCATGCACTAGCCAAATTCAGGTAATATTTGGTAGGTGCAAGGTTTGTGGTCAAATCAAACCATAATAGTCTTAAATATCTATTGGAGTAGAAGGATTTGAATGAAAGACAACAAAAATGGGTAATAAAAATAAAAGCCTACGACTTTGACATTGAATTCGTCAAAGGAAACAACAACGCAGTGGTCGATGCATTATCCAGAAGGCCATCCATTTTTGCCATGTCCGGTATGTTAGTCAACTGGAAGGAACACTTGATAGTGGAATATGCAAAGGATCAGTTCTCTTGTCAATTGTTGGATGGGAACATACAGGATGACAACTTCAGGGTCATAAATGACCTCATCTATTACAAAGGTCAGATCTTTTTAGTTCCTGGATCAGCTCTCAAAGATAAGATCCTTCATGCATGTCATAACTCACTAGTAGCGGGGCATCAGGGCATCAGTAAGACATACAGGCAGGTGAGAGAAAGGTTTGCATGGAATGGCCTCAAGGAAGATGTGAGGAATCATGTCAAAGAATGCACTACATGCCAAGAAAATAAGGATGAGCACCCGCACCCTGCAGGACTGTTGCAGCCCCTACCTATTCCATAGCACAAGTGAGAAAGTATATCCATGGATTTCATCACCGGGTTGCCCAGAGCACAGGGGAAAGATTTCATCTTCATGGTGGTAGACAGGTTGACAAAGTTTGCACACTTGTTTCCCATAGCCACAGACTTCAGTGCAGCACAGGTGGCCGAATTATTTTTCAGAGAGGTGTTCAGACTACACGGCCTACCTAAAACCATCATCAGTGACAGGGACAGCAGATTCATGAGTACATTTTGGCAGGAGTTGTTTAGATTAGTGGGTATGGCATTGACTCCTAGTACTAGCTATCACCCTCAGACGGATGGTCAGACTGAGATAGTCAACAAATGGGTGGAAGGTTACCTCAGAAACTATGTAGCAGGACAACAGAAAGCATGGGTCAGATGGTTACATTTTGGAGAATATTGCTACAACACCACCCAACATATGTCCATTGGCATGTCACCCTTTAGAGATTTATATATCTATGATCCTTTCTCATTTGTGGATATTTCATTTGGTGACAACAGGGCTCCGATGGTACAGGATTGGATACAGCAGAGCCAAGACATTCTCAGGGAATTGAAGGATCATTTACAAAGGGCGCAAAACCAACAAAAGGTCCAAGAAGACAAGCACAGAGTTGATCGTTCCTTTGAGGTGGGTGATTTAGTCTATTTGAGGTTGCAACCATACATGCATGCCTCCATTAAAAGAAGTGGAGCGGGGAAACTGCAACCACATTTCTTTGGACCTTACAGAGTCAGCAGGAGGATAGGGGCAATAGCTTATGAGCTGGAGCTTCCACAGGGTAGCAAAATTCACAACGTCTTCCATGTCTAGTGCCTTAAGAAATCCCTCGGTCAACATGTTAGGCCTATTGAGGCATTACCTCCCATGGATGAGGCGGGACAACTTGTTTTGATTCCAGAGGATGTGTTAGAAGTCCGAGAGAAGAGGCTCTGAAACCGAAACATCAAGGAGTATTTGATCAGGTGGAAGGATTTACCCATTGAGGATGCCACTTGGGAGTAGGAGCACTTGGTTCGAGAAAAAGGCTTGGAATTGATTGAGGAAAAGCAATTTCAAGTAGGGGAGACTGTAATGTCCCCCACCTCTTAGAGAGGTGATGAGGAGACTCGGTGGCCTGGGCACCCCCACTAGGTCATAGTCTCACACTGAAGGGGGGAAAGTCAAGAAGTTAAAAGTTATATTTTAAGTTGAATTAAGAAAGGAAAAGGATAAAGGAGTAAAAGATAACTCAACAGAAGAATAGAAGATTAACCCTGGGAGTTAACCTAACTCAACAGAGAATTAGAAGATAAAGTATAAGTAAGAGGCTGGGGTGCACCTATTACTCATTCTGGTTTTGGATTAGCATTTGCTATTGCTGTTGAGCATTCAGTTTGGGGGTTTTGCTGTACAAACCCTTGGGAGAATCTCAATGGTGAAATATCCACTCACCTTTCTCCACAGCCTGGTCTCGGGGATGAAAGACTCCTCCACACCATTCTAGTCTCAGGGCCAGTTTATCGAGGGAGGTTCGATCCAGCTTATCCTGAGGGCCTAGGGCCATTATGACAGCTGGGTTTTGTTTGACGGGGCATGACCATCAATTTGAGGGATTTTATGGAGGGTTATCATCATTCTATATTTTTCTACAGGTTGGGACGTCGTGGAGCCATAGGGGACGTCCTTTGATTCAATAAAAATCAGATCTAGGGAGATCTGCTTGAGATCTGAGCTCGAAACTTCTCCCACGGGATTCTCATAGCCCGATCTATATTCTTGGAGAGTTTCAGAGAATTTGGAGGCCTCCTTCTGTAATGACCCTTAATTATTAAGATGGTTAATTTAATAATAATCCTATAGATTATCTAAATTGTATTTATATCATAAAATAATATTTCTAATTGGATATTATTAAATAGTGTACATAAGGGTTAATGAATGATTAATTATTAAGTGAGTCATTAATTGATTAAGTATTAAGTTAATGGTTAAAAATAAAATATAATGTTAAATGGGGTTACGTATCCCATAAGGGATAACGTAACCCATACGTAAAAGGGAAACATTTAAATAAAGGATAAGACAATTAATAATAAATAAATGAATGGATAAGGCATTAATAAAGGGATAAGGTGTTTGGTGGGGGGAAGTGAATGTGAGAGGGCAGTGAAGGAGGAATAAGGGAAGTAGAGAAGGGGGGGATTTGAGGGATGCATTCGAGGGGAGGAGAGCTGGGAGTATGGGAGAGGGAAATTTAATAGTGGAATTTACAGTGCACCGGGATTGCAGAGGTTTTGGGCTCGGAGGGCTAGGACATCCATTGATGTCCTAGGGATAGGCGTACTAGTCGATAGGGTGGCTGGTTTTAGGGTGTCCTAGGGAGTAGGTTCAAGCGAAGGGAGCAAGTGGCTGCGGATAGCATCATAGTGAGGTATGTAAATTCAAATTCACGGATTATTTACCTAGATTTATTACTTACTGCCAAATACAACGTAAGTGTTGAGATAATTTGAATAATTTTAAAAGTTTACTTCTTTGTAAAGCTCATAGAAATTAGAAATTAAGTAATTAGGAAGAAATTTAAACGTTAATTTAAATTCGGTTACTACATCTGGTATCAGAGCCTAGTTGAAATACTGGAGCCTTGAGGGCCAAGGTCCCTCCCGCCTAACCTGCAAACCAAACCAAACGCACTATCAAATGAATATATCAACAAATCTAATTATATATATATAAATGAAATAGGAATTGATCATCAATATATATATCATCAATATTGATCATAAATCTATGTATATATATATTTGTTTATGCTTGTTCGTGTTTGAAGATGGCAGAAGAGGCAATCCTCTAGCGCTTTGGGTTTTGTATATATAACTTTTATAAAAAGTAATACGAACGGTTTTCTTTCAAATTTTTTTTTTTTTTAAATAAAATAAAATAAAATTTTACTCCTTATAGACTATTCAGGATTAAATTCATATATGCATTCAACATCATGATACACGTACAAACCGGGTTTGATTACCCATATCGACCAGGCCGAGAAGAACAACGTGCTACACAAAGTACCAAATTCCTCTCCTTTCAGTCGAGCTCTACTCCGCCCTATGCAAGAATAGCATCTGAAAATGTTAAACCCTCGATTCCTATCTTGGGTAGATGTCCAATGGTAGAGAAGAAATCGATATCCATGAAGATCTCATATCCGATCTAAGGATCAATGAGGATGGATTGAATTTTGATAGCATTTTAGAAGAAGAAAACTCAGACCTAAAGAATCTTTGGAAAGAAATGGAGCAGATTTCATCCAGGGATCTACTTCTATCTGCAAGCATGGTATGTGATAAAACTATCATACTAATCTGTTTGGAAAGATTCTTCCTTATTTTACTTTATCAATGGATGTGTATATTGGAATTTGGAATACAGTGTTGGTAAGTCTACTGATTTTATCCAAGTACTTGAGTAATATATCGCTATAGAATTTGAAGACATGTGAAGTGCTTTCTGTTATTGCAATTCCTGAAATCTATTAGATGCAAAATGCGGAGCCACGACAAAATATATATATATATATTTAAGCGTGAAATTACCTTCTTTTGCCTGCGAATAAGTTGGCTTCTGGCATGTAAGTTATTCTCTTCAGCACAACGCAAACGCTTAACCCTGCAAACACCTAAATATTCAGTATAAATACCTTGTAATGAATACAACAAAATACCCACTTTCCTTTGGCTCCTCCATTAAAACAATATGAAATCCTAAAGATGGGGTTTGCTTAAAGTTTATAGTAGTGTTTCTTAAAACACATATTCAGCTTCTTGCGTATGGTTAAAAATATATTTCTCAGGTGATTTTCACGTGGAGGAGTTGAGGAAGTTAGATTACAAGACAGTATTGAGCCTTTCCAATTGTGAAGAGGATAAAACCATGACCATCACAGAAAATTTAGATGAGAACACATATAAAGGAGAAAAATAATAGAAAGGGCAGATCTAGAAATGAGAGCACCTGTATATCTATCCAACACAGTCGTTAGAAATTTCAACGCTATGAATCCATGAACGCCACCAGGTATTATCAGCTAAAACGTTACGGGGGTAGAACTTATCCTCGGCTCCTCTCTCGGGTTCAGTCTACAGACTTTCTAGACCATAACCCATGTGCTAGATCTCAAAAATCGGGAGTTCCTAAATGGCAAACTGGTTTCCAATCAAGCGCTTTCGGTGAAAAAAATAAATAATGTGCATTGATTGAATTTAATATTTTTTTTCAAAAATGTGGGGAACATTCGGGCAAGGAGCCCTCGGCCGTTACGCTTCCATCTTCATATTAAATATATATTACGAGCTCGCTCGACGGAGGTCTGACTGGTTATAATGTAACCCGACCGTGTTTCGTTAAAAATATATTCTGTGTTCCCTCGCTTAAACCAGTCACAAGTATGTGGGCAACAGAATCCCACATATAGTAATATATCTACCCTGGAAGCAAATCAAAACAAAACCCTAGCGACGACCATCCATCGATGCAAATGCCTCGCACGCAGACGACAATGGCCGCAATTTCAAAATATCCCTTGTCTTGCAAAAGAACCTGTAAATTTGACGGTAATTCGAGCTCTCGCTAAATCTGAGAGCAGTTATCTTCACAGGAGGCAGTTCATAAACCATATTATCATCTGTAATGGTGCCCACAACCACTGCAATCTTGTCTTCCTTCCCTTGCATGTAACGAGCCAAACGAGAAAGTGATAGCGGTGGCTTGTTGGTTTTTCTCATGAACAGCCTCTTCAAAATCACTGCATTGGTAACTTGACGAGGAGCTTGAGGTAAATATCCTCACTCTTGGGAGCAGTACGCCTGGTCTGCTTGCTCTTTCCACCGGCAATTAAG
>ML786335.1:1187923-1211251 GCA_009831015.1 Picea engelmannii | reverse complement strand
ATACCTTAACTTCGGGATGAAGTTTCCTGAAGGGTGGGTGTATGTAATGACCCTTAATTATTAAGATGGTTAATTTAATAATAATCCTAAAGATTATCTAAATTGTATTTATATCATAAAATAATATTTCTAATTGGATATTACTAAATAGTGTACATAAGGGTTAATGAATGATTAATTATTAAGTGAGTCATTAATTGATTAAGTATTAAGTTAATGGTTAAAAATAAAATATAATGTTAAATGGGGTTACGTATCCCATAAGGGATAACATAACCCATACGTAAAAGGGAAACATTTAAATAAAGGATAAGACAATTAATAAGAAATAAATGAATGGATAAGGCATTAATAAAGGGATAAGGTGTTTGGTGGGGGGAAGTGAATGTGCGTGGGAGGTGAAGGAGGAATAAGGGAAGTGGAGAAGGGGGGGATTTGAGGGATGCATTCGAGGGGAGGAGAGCTGGGAGTATGGGAGAGGGAAATTTAACAGTGGAATTTACAGTGCACTGGGGCTACAGAGGTTTTGGGCTCGGAGGGCTAGGACATCCATTGATGTCCTAGGGCTAGGTGTACTAGTCGGTAGGGTGGATGGTTTTGGGGTGTCCTAGGGAGCAGGTTCAAGCGAAGGGAGAAAGCGGTTGCAGATAGCATCAGAGTGAGGTATGTAAATTCAAATTCATGGATTATTTACCTAGATTTATTACTTACTGCCGAATACAGTGTAAGTGTTGAGATAATTTGAATAATTTTAAAAGTTTACTTCTTTGTAAAGCTCATAGAAATTAGAAATTAATTAATTAGGAAGAAATTTAAATGTTAATTTAAATCCAGTTACTACACCTTCACCAAGGCCGAACCATCTAGGGTTTCAGTCATCCAGTGGGGCACCCCATTCAATGGGAAATTCAGATCTACGGAGATTGAGAGGGATCTTGAAGATTCAGGCATATGGGTTATTCTTACCATTGCCTGATCTATATTCTGGGAGAGTTTTAGATCATTTGGAGGCCTCCTTCATGAGGGCCGAACCAACTAGGGTTTAAGTCATCCAGTGGGGCACCCCATTCAGTGGGAAATTCATGTCTACAGAGATTGAGAGGGATCTTGGAGATTTAGGCACCTGGGTTATTCTTACCATCACCCGATCTATCAATTGGCATATTTCTTAGGTTGATTGGACACTTTTGGTAGCAGGGCCGAGTTATTGAGGGTTTCAGCCTTCTATTGGAGCATGGCATTCTTTAGCTGGAGAGTTTTGCATTCCGATCTACTTGTATTGATCTTCATTTCTTATTCAGCCTTTGGAGGCATTATTTTGTATTAGTGGGAGCATTTTGTAGCAACTCATATCTATTGCTTGTACGACCATCTGAGGTTTATGCCAGATCGATCATCTATTGTATTGATCTTACATTGATCATAATAAAAAGGTCAGATCTTTGCTTGTGCTTCTACATCTTGAATATATTGTGATCTCCATGTGTTGATGAAACTTGTATGCACTTAATAACTCAATAAATTAGTAGTAGTTAGTGGTTCCAAGAAAGAATTTGGCTTGGGATCATTACATCAAACTAGGGTCTTCTTTACCGATCCCGATGTGGTATGAATCTAACCATGTGAATAGATGTCCTGATGTCGAGCATGGCAGAAACCACTTGATTATTGGTCAATGATGTAAACCGTTAACAAGCACGAGGGAAATCACCATTAATGTCAATGATTCCCAAGGTACCCTAGTACATTCCAGCGAATGTGAATGAATGAGCTGGAGTCGAACATCCGTGGAATCATCTAATCATAGGTCAATGATGTAAACCTACTGTTGAATGTGAGGAGGCATGCCATTGAGGCATGCAGGTCCCAAAGTACTAACTGGTTTCTAATCCTGATTCCTGGATAATGTGTTGAGGTCCACAGGAATAGGCTCGTCAAAGGAGGGCCTTGATGTATCCCCCATAAGCAACACAAAACATACATAGAGATGTAATTGCTAGATCAAATGAACATGGACTGACACGGGTTTTGAGGCAAGATATTTGGGATGGTTGACTCTCGAGGTGGATACTTCCCTTGAACACTGAGGGACAACAGTAAAACATGACATGGACCAAAACTTGATGATGCAGTGGATGATGAGACTTGCATCGGGTGATCCAAAGGAGTGAAAGAAACTCAAAGGATTGGCTCAGTGTAGAGGTTCAATGGATTATAATGTGTGCATATGACAAAGTGTCGTGTTCAAGGGTGACTCTAAGAATTACTTGGTAATGTTCTCAAGAGACTGCTTGGCTTTCTTCTTTCAATTTTTCCCGCATCCAGATAGATGAGTACCTCTTTTTAAGTTAACGAGCTCAAGGAGGATAACACATACTCAATAAAACTCACCTTTGGTAAGTTCCTCTTCCTTTGTTTAATGAACTGGAAGAAGTAAGGGTTTGATCCCGTATGGGCCTGTCGATGTGTGTTTTAGCAAGTCCAAAGACAGAAAACTCGAAGGTTTTTTAGGATTATAGAGTTTGGAAAAACACTTAAAAGAGAACTCTCTCAGTTCCATTTTCGTAAAGTAGTCTGACGAGACCGAAAAAGAGATAAACTATCACTCAACAGATGTTTTCTTCAAATGCTTTAACGAGCGTGAAGAGAACAAGGTCGCTCGGTAATCTTTTCATCTTTAGAGAGTCTAAAAATAACTTAAAGGTGACTCCAGTGGTGTCCTTTTTCGTAATGTTAGTCTCACGAGGCCAAAAAAGAGATAAATTATCACTCGAAAGACGCCCTTTCAAACCGTTTAACGAGTGGGAAAGGAAGCAAGATCACTTGACAATCTTTTCATGTTTAGAGAGTCTGAAAAGAGCTTAAAGGAGAATCTAGGGGGTTCCTTTTTTGTGTGTCCATACAGGTCCGAAAAAGAGATAAAAGTTTACCCGGATGCATTCTCATGTATTTACGAGCACAAGAAAGAACAAAGACTAAGCTCGATACTTTTCCCCTAGCTTGAAATCTAGTGTTTTAGCTCCAGGATGATCATCAAAGGCTGGAGACATGCCCGCCAAGCTTCAATTCATTCACGGACTTTGAGGTTTTCACCAATTTCTGCGCTAGATGGAGAAAAAGGATACAAGTGGATGAAATGAAGGTTCAAAAATGAGACCTAACGAAAGACTTGACTCGACATCTACGATATCTGGCGAAAGACTCAACTTGAAGGGAGAAGTGATTGTTTCATTTTTTAACGAGCTTGACATAGGAAAAGAACTATGCTCAAGGTTCCAGGTTCGATCCCCAGATTGTTGTTTCATTTTTTAACGAGCTTGCTACAGAGAAGAAAACTATGCTCAAAGCCTTTGTTTCATTTTTTAATGAGCTTTCCACAGAGAAGAGAAACTATGCTTGTGGTTTCATCTGGATCATATCTTCCAAGAGGATAATGCTCTGGAAGGGTACCATGTCAATGGATAAAATGTGGTCATGGCCTCTAGGAGATCTTCGCTGGATGGAAGATAATCACTCGAGAAAGGACACATGTCGAGGGTCGTGATAGGAGTAAGGAGATCAGGCTCCAATAATCCTACTGAAGAGATCACCATGTCAACTACCAGATCCAAATCATCAGAAGTTGAGGTCATGGGGGACAACACCACATAATTGACATGCGGCGGGGTTGATACTGTCTGCATATAAGAACCATTTAGGGAGGTAACCCAATTGGGGCTGATGAATGAAAGTTGATCAATAGTCACAATTATTCCATTGTGAGGGAAATATATCACACAGAAAAGGGTGGATACAAGAGCTTTCATAGCATAAACATAATCCCATCGAAGGAGTAAAGAGAAATCGAAGGGGTCTCGAACTACCATGACATCGATAGAGACAGTTTTCTCTCCCAAAGTTATAGGAAACTGAGGAAGGATCCCTAAAGGTTGACTAGTTCTTCTGTTAAAAGATAACAGATTCTGTGTAACCGGTGCAAGCTGTGGACAACCCAAAGCGTACCAAGCAACAGAGGACAAAATACTAATGGAGGCACCTTCATCTATCAGTGTTTGAGGAACATCCCGACCATGAACTTGTATTGTAATCTGGAAAGGAATGTGGGAGGGAAGACGAGGTCTAGTTAGCACACCCTAATAAAAAAGGATGGCCTCATTACTTGGAGGGGGATTCGTAGGAGAAGGGGGAATACCCCCTGGCACGGTAGAGTCTGTATTAATGAGAAAAACATGGGTAGTATCGGGTTTACTCTCTAGAAGGGGAGTAGGATCGACCGATGATTGGATCAGATCAACCAATGGTGGAATTGGATAGACCACTTTGGCACTCTTTAGAGGAAGAGTGGGATTGACTGAGGAAGGGACTAGATCAGTCACTTTGACATTCCACAATGGAGGAATAGGATCGACCGATGGCGAAACTGGATTGACCACTTGGGTACTCTTCAGAGGAAGAGTGGGACTGACCAAGGAAGGGGCTGGATCAGTAACTTTGGTGTCACTATTTTGATGAAGAGAGGGGTTGATCAATTATGGAACTGGATCAACTACTTGGGTTCGTGGTTCAATCGAGGAGGAAACTAGATTGACCACTTGATCAATCAGACTGACTGGGGATGGAACCGGATTGACCAGTCCATCAACCAATGATGGGTTGGAGGAAAGCTTACGATAACCTTTTGGAAGTTGAAGTTTTTCCAAAAGAGAAGAAGCCTCATCCATGCAAGGAAAAGGTCAGAGTAATGATTACCTTTACATAACATGCAAGGGAACTTGACAGTTTGCTTCTTCTTACCAACTTGAACATCACTAGTTGACGGGGTATCATCGACATGACTGACAGAGGCTGATGACATGGAGGAGCACATTTCTAAGACCTAGGTAAGACCGGGGTAAGCCATCAGAAAGTGGTCACCCTTACAAAGGCTGCAAGGGAATTTGGGTTTTGGATTCTTCATTTTAATCTTGTTGACCTCATCAAAACTCCCAGTACTATTAACAGTAACTAGTTTCTTAGAGCCAACATCTGATGTTGTTGGGGTCTTTGTCCTTTTCGGGTTCTTCTTCTTCTTCTCTTTTTGTTTCTTCTTCTTCTGATCAATCTGGCTACTTGCTTTAGAGTTTTCACTAGTCGAAGAAGGAGAAATGGAAGGAGTCTTAATGGGCGAAAAGGGTGAAAATTCGACATGAGGTTGATGTGTGGGTGGTGTATTGACATCCAAAGTATTAGGTGCAATGGAAACATTGGGAGGATTTGAGATCACCGGAGTGGGGAACAACCAAACAGGTAATCCAATAGTGAGTCTTGGAAGACTCAGTGTGGCGACATATGGAGGACAAAAGTTTCCAAATGAAGGAAAGGTATAAGGTTCCCCAATAGAAGGGGATCCTCTATTGGTACTCCCAATATTCGATGCCATTAACACTGACTCAACCTAAGGTCCACTAAGTAAAACAAAAAACACACGCTATGATTCTGAGAAGCAATCAATCAAACAAAACCTTCCTACGATGAAACCACTAGATGGTGATGAAATCCAACGTCGCGAGATCAAAATAGGAAGGGGTGGGGATAGAGCAGGAAATTCAATTACGTTGGCGACCTTCTTAACAGACTTATGCCTTGGTGCAAGCTTCCACACAGTAATTGTGGATTTACCCTCCAAGGAGCCCGAGTGAGTTTGACCAACGTCTATTCCGGGTACAGTGAGACTTCCCTTCACTGTCACTTTGTGTGAGACCCTAAAGATTATGGCTACTAAGGTCACCAACTCGTATTCATCCCCTGGGCAGGTACAGTCGACAGCATCCGGAACATATGGGTAGGATAACAAGTCCAAAATCAACCCGAAAGGCTCCCACACATAATCGTGGGTATACCTTCTAGTGACCCCAAATATATGATCCGACCACTACAAACAGTTGGGCCACGGAGGGATAATCTCTGTAACTCACCCGAATGTGACCTCGTGCGTAACCTCTATGTGAGAGGGGGATCCCAGGTAAACTAATACGACAATTGGATTTGACTCTCCCTACCGCAAGATACTAAGTTTGTTCAATATCTTTGTAAAGTTATCCTTTCAAACTATTCCAAATCCCTACACCTTAAACTAATGTAGGTTTTCTAACAAAGATGTACAAAGTCTGATAAAGTTTATTTAAGCATTGATTTTAATGGCTGTTGTTTACTCATAGGGTGTACGAATGTGAAACTGATGGAATGATGACTCAATTCCCAAAAATATGCATGAAATATGATAAGCAATCCTTTCTTTTCGATGATTGTCTATTTAAGGGAAAGAGGAAGAGTCATTTTCACTATCAAACACTTGATAAGGAATGCCCTCAATCAATTTTGTCCTCAATCAAATCCAATATGATGCTACAACATTTCATAAATGCAAACTAATATGCAAACTAATCATTAAGATGTAATTTTGTTGTTTGTATGCGAATGACAATCAATTCAATGCAAAATTTCTTCTGCCAACTACCCTTTTAGATCAAGGAGATTCAAACAAGAACATGAAGATTTCGCACAAACAACACAGCCTTTTATGATCAAACAAGAGAAAGAAAACCAAAAATGAAAAATGAAGGAGAAATAAATTGTATCAGATGACCTCAAAGAACCAAATGAGAAGAGTCACAGACTTCTAATGTCCTTCACTAGAGTTCTCGCTCAGTCGGATAGGAGAGAAGAAAGCAGCGGATTGATTTCAAGCTCTCAACAGAAAAAACTCAAAAAGAATGAAGAAGGGCATAAAATATGAACAATAAGGTGTTTAATTCTCAGGAGGAAGCATGTCAAAGGTCAAAGGAAGAATCATTGAGTCTCAAAGCAACTCAGCAAGTGAAGAAACATGGTATGTACCTTCAAAAATTACAATTTTTGAAGAGATTTTGGGAAAAAAGGGGTTGGAGCTCTGGTATATGGGCCACCAGAGCATTATAAATCTCTTTCCAGCAGCTCTAAGGGAGAACTGGCACCCTGCTAACAAGGCAGGGGAGCGCTAGTGCCCAAAATCTCACAAAAATGTCCAAAAAACCTTAAAATTCAGTCAAATTTTGACAAACAAGCTGAGTGTGATGGAGTGAAGAGTCAATCAGAAAATGCAATCAGATATGAAGGGGTGAACAAGACCTAAGAACACAAAGGGTAAGACAAGGCCTATGAGGAAAAACAAAACCAAAAGTTTTGATTTGTCCCCAGTGGAGTCGCTAGTTTCTGTTGTAGGAAAATCTCCCTGCGGACAGGTAGATTGCCTCAAAGAGCTAGACTCTTAAATCTAATACAAAAAGTGCTTAACGTGGACACTGAATTCCTTTCAAATCTATACAAACTAATGCATCAGGAGGAAGGAGAATAGAAGTACCTTTTTATCGACGTTTGTCCCTGCATGCTCCGAGTTGAGCTCCAATCTTTCCCTCTTCGGTTATCCGTGTAGACAAACAAAGTACGACCACTTCCTACTCTATCAATATTAGTCCAAAATAGGTCTATCTACTAAAGAGACAAATTCATGTGAGATTGAACACGAATTAGAAAGAAACAGGCCAAGCAAATTATAATAATGAGGACAAAATATTGCTTACAGCCATAGATGAATTGTTGTAGTTCTGCCAAGTCCTCCTTGTCTACCCCTTGCTCAAAAGATCCATGATATGAATGATGATAGCTTCACTAATTTCTCCCTATGATATCATAGGTCTCTTGATGCCAAAATATCTTTGTTCCATCACCACTTATGAGATCATAAGTTTGGTGTGATTCTCCTTTTTCCAATTCCCTTTCACCATGAGAAATATTGCTTATATATCCTTGGAGAGGCTTTAACCACTTGATATATCCTTGGGGAAGTTGAGGATTTTCCTCCTTAAGTTGAGGATCTTCCCTAAGAACATGGCTAGACTAGGGATTCGAGATCAACTTCCTTCTAAGAATGAAAGGATCCTTCCCCCATTCATGTCAACAACTTAACTACTGCCCAAAATAGGTAGCACTCCCTCAAAAGGACCATCAGAGCGTTGTAGCACTCCCTAGTAGGCTTTACGGGGGCTCCAATGCTCTCAACATTTATGGTTCTCCCTCAAAAGGTCCAGAGGAGATTTATAACACTCCCTGACAGTGTAAGGGGGAGCATCGACACTCCCAGGAGAGGTATAGGGGAGCGCTCTCCTTCAAAAGATCAGTTTTTTAGGTTCTTTCATATGGAAAAAGGTTTGTAAGCCTGCTGACTCATTTCTCCTCTTCCAAATCAAATGTTTGAGGTATTTCAAGTGTCCTTCTCATGTCGTTATAGGCACCACATAGGCATCATGGCAGTATGCTTCCCTGACACTTGCGACACTTGTGAGCAACATGCGACACTTATGATCTTGTGAGCAAAATGCGACACTTGCGACCTTTGTAATGACGACACTTGCGACACTATCAAAGTGAGTATTTTTGATGTGTAACAACAAGTACTTCTACTGATAGAATTTCAAGTAAGGACCTTCTGTATTTTCATAGAATTGGGATTAAACTTAGAAGAGGCTCAGAAAGAATGATCCCTATAATTAAATGATTTGGATGAGATCAGGCAAGATGTTATCTAACAAACAATATTAGTCCAAAACCAGAGGAGCAAGTGGCATGAGAAGTTTATTAAGAAGAAACACTTCCAACCTGGTGATTTGGATTTGTTGTTTGATTCTCAATTTAAAACCTTCAAAGTAAAAATCACCACTCAGTGGCTGGGTCCTTATGAGGTAGTCACCATATATGACAATGGAGCTGTGAAAATAAAAAAAAATTGATGATGGACAAGTATCCTTTGTAGTAAAACGACACTGACTCAAACTTTATCACATGTCCATTTCCAAAGAATATTTTCTACAGGTCATGTCAAATCACAAGGCATTGGCCTTAGTAGATGGGGAAGTCTCCCCTTGTTCTTGAATATTTTCTAAATTTCCAACTGTACATATGTAAATAATTTTGAATTTTGTTGATAGACAATTCTAGAGATTCCTATAGCTATTTATTTCACTAGGAGTAGACAGTTTCAAGGAAATATAAAATAAGGATTTTTCTTCAAAATATTGCTATATTTGAACCTTATTGTATACTAAGCATCAATTGAATAATGAGTTACTGTAATTAGCCATATTTTTGCAAAGATTTTCATCTTTTTTCTTCTTCGGGCATATTAAGAAGCAACTTCTCTTCAAAACCTTCATCACTATATAAGGAAGTGATACCGCAACCATCAAGATTAGAGGTCACTCATACAGTTTTCCCAAGAAACCCGAGTAAGTGATTTAAGTATCTTTATTAAAGAGTAACAAGGAGGTTTGATTAGCAGCTAGCCATGGAAACATCAAAAAAGAGGAAGACAGTGAGTTGAGCCTAAAGATAGTTTTCTATTCTTTCCCAATGGTACCATCCACTTCACACTAAAAATGATTGATTATGTCATATCTTTAGATAGGATACATCTTCTTAAGTACCCATTACATCAAGACAATAACTAAGGAATATATAATAGAAAGTCATCCTCTAACATAAATACCATCCCAATTAAAAAAAAACAGAGAGGAAAAAGTTGTTTTCAGAGTTGTCCCCCCATCTTCTTGCACAAAGAAATATTATACTAAAATCTTAAAAGATGGAGGGTCAGTCTATGAGGGTGTAAGAGGCTAACACGTCGAGATACTAAACAGGTCTTCTGGCAGTGGGTACCGGCCTGTGGTATGACTAGGTAAACCTACCGTAGTACTAAATAGGCTTGCTGGAAGCAGGGAATTCTACCTAGCGAGGATGATAATATGACAAATAATAATAAATTTAAACTTGTCCTGATGTACATAATTACTTATAGAAAAATATGACATGAAGTATTTATGGTTAAGATAAGGTTAATGAACTTCATAAATTTTCCATTGGAAACTAACTTTGAGACTATATCAAAACTCTCTCACCTACCTCTTCTTAACTATATATAGGATGTTCTATCCTATAGGTGGGGCCATATTCTAAGCGTCTCATCAGACCGATATGTGAAATTTACTCTACACTTAACAAGCTGTAAATCTTCAGCTATTGGGAGAATTGATTGGTTTACTATATTTTTTATTATGAGGTGTCACAATACTTAGGTGTGGGGGAGGGGTTTCATGAGTTGACAAATGATAACACTGCCTAGAAGAAGTAAAATATTTTTAAAAATGTTTGTGTATTCTTTTAATGATATAGACTATTACATCAACAATTTTTTTTTTTTTTTGAAATGCTAAATATTCCATGTGTGTTATAAACTCCTGTACATTTCCTTAACAAACCACTTAATTGGTTTATTTTCATTACAAAATGTTCATTACAGAGTTGAGATTACAAGCCTTATGAAAGATAGAGGAATGGATTGTGTGAGCACGATGACAAAACAAGAACACTCTTATCCTTCCTCTGCTCCTAATCACTGTGACTATCAAAATCGTTTTCGGACTGAATGTTATGGATAAAACATCCATTACAGGAAAAAAAAATTTGATTTCGCATAGGAATACCATATGGAGTGTTGTATGAGGTGCCATTTAAAATACCATATGAGGTGTCATATGATGCACCATATGAAGGATCGAACAATATGTCTCCTTAACAGTATGTATAGACACAGTAAATGTCCATGATCGAAGAATCCTTTGAATTTATTGGAGTTAGTTAATGGAAATTGATATTAAATGATACAATTCTTAAACATTACAATCACAGTTAAATGATACTGACTTGGACATTGAACTAACTCCTTAATCATTACAATCGCTTCCTAAAAGATGCTCTTTGAATTCGAAATCGATGCACTCATGCTCACACATGGAAAATCGTGTGTGATGAATTCATCAATGAATTCAACCATTTCCACTTTGGGCACATTCAAAAATGGAGGGATCACTCAAATCATTATCCCATTTATGCATTGTGTTCATCCTTTGATTAATTTTGTTCTCCCTTTGCTTAATTGCACTCATCCTTGACCTGATTGTGCTTGTCCTCTATCAAATTCCTACCTCTGTCCATTTTCCACACTGACACCATGCCCAAATGGTATGAGTTGTCATACTATGATGACCTTTTTTCTATCCCCGAGTTCACACAGTGCAGGGAAGTGTTCCTTTGCATTGGATGGGGACCATTCTTGGCTCATTTGCAGGGCCAGGATGATGACATTTCTATGCAATTCTCCCTCGGATTCGATGCAAGGATGGACCGCATGGGGTCTCTCACGTTCATGGTCTTTGAGGAATCAATCGCCTCAGCCATAAGGCTTCCCAGAGTTGGAGAGCATTGTTTTAAACACCACCAATTTCCATGAGTGAGCTATAACAGGGTCTTCAAACCCAAGTTTCAGAATATCTCTTGAGCTAAGGGATATTCCAAGGAGTGGATTAAATAGGAGAAAATTAACCCTCACATATTCATCACCAGAATGATCACTTGTGAAGGTAGATATTTCATTTTTAAAGCCTGCCACTTTTGATTATTAGCTCATTTTATGAATTTCCCTTTTTACTTTTTAAGAAGTCTCGAGAAGATGTATTCCCAAGTACAGATGAATGTAACCAATTCCCATAACAGCCTATTCCACCATGGCCTACTTTTTATAGTTGAGTTGGAAAAACAAGGGAAAACATTGGATGAGTTCATTTACCAATTTTCAAACCCTCATCTTGCAATCAAGACTAGAAAGAAAACACTTGATCTAGGGACTGTTACTCCATCCAAATCCAATTCTCTGAAGAATCCAAACCCTCCTGCTGAAGCTATCCCTTTACCAGAACAAAAGACCAAAAAACTTGTTGATACCCCTGCAGCCTCATTGGGAAAGAAGACTAAGAGGCCTATTGATAAACCCCCAATGCCTTCAACGTCTATTGATCCTGCACCAAAAAAGTTACAAGAGGTAATTCAACAAGACTTCCCTGTAGTCCCCACAAATAAGAGGGGAGCTACCCGATTCAAGATAGGATCCTTTCGCAAAAGTGCCCGAATTACAAGAGGAAAACCTTATGAAAAAAATCCAACCACTTCGGACCCTATCCAAGTATCCTCCTATATCAAAAGCCCCCACAAAATACTTAGGGAAGTGTCTGCAGAATAATTGGAGCCTCATAGAGAGAAAAAATATGAACTTGTTTCCCCTCATAAACCCCGTGTTACTCCTACCTCATAGATGCCTACCCCAGAACCAAAAATTGATAGACTCTCTACATCCTTCAAGGGATCTAATCCTTCCTATGAGATGTTTGATCATACTCCAGCCATTGAAGAATTACAATAGGAAAATGTTCAATTGCTGCAACAATTGGAAGAGAGGAAGACCTTGGATAAGAATCCTCACCATGACAATGCAATAATACAAGTAAAGGTGAATTCCCTGCAGCGATTGGTTGATCAAATGACCAATACCAATCGCAACCTCAGAGCACAATTGAAACATCATAAGAGGCACAAGACAAAATCTTCAGGACAAGAGGGAGAACCTTCTAAAGCTAATCCTTCTCAACAAGTCTAGTCATATGGGGCAATTCATTTTTGTTTGCAGTGGGACCAGCAAAATCTTAGGTGTGGGGGTAATGGCGGGATCGTGATTTGGTTGTTTAATGATGCTGATTGAATCCTTTTTTACCGATATTATGTATGTATTAATAACCATTTTGAAGAAGTTTTGAAAGGATTTCATAGAAAATCATTATATCCTATACCATGTACCTGTAATTGATGTTTTGTGATGATTTTGAGTTTAATTCGGCTTGATTTAATTACTGGAAGAAGCTAATGCTTGATCTGTTTGTCATGTGGAAACATCACATGGAGTTTTTCCATCCAGTAGCCCATCTGATACTCCATATGTCATTGCGTTCGGTACTTTATCCAACTTTGTGTTCGACACTCCATACAACACTAAAACCGTGGGCGAGTTGGCGATTGTTATATCGATGGCCTGTGTTGGGAAAATTGATGACATGGATTTTTCTCACACTCGTGGCCTCCAACTACTAAGCTCTTGACATCTTGGATTGAGATGTTATGATGAGCATTGAGTGGCTCGTTTGGTTTCTAGAAGCCACAGGAAGTTTTAGCGCATTTAATGTAATTTGTTGTTTTTGGAGGAGGTCAACCTATCAAAATGTAACTGCTATAAATACCACAGTAGTGTTTAGAAAATTGTTAAGTTAAGAATTGTGAAGCTAGAATTGTCTTTGTTGTGTAATTAGAGACATTTCCATAAACTTGTGCAAGACTGTGTTTTTAATTTAAATGCCAATATCGTGTTGCTTGAGCTCGTGATTCCCTGTTGAGGAGTAGCCACGACCTGTTGGGTGGCCCACCAGTGGTCTAGGTGAATATTTAGCTAGTTAGCTTGTGTATTCGATTTGTGCAATTGTCATTTTTTTCATTTTCTATTATATGAATTTTTATCATTTTACATGTGTGTTTATTGTTCATAGCTTAATTGTTTCAATTTCCTTTTTACAGGTTGCTTGTGAAGGATAATGTTAATATGCTATATCTTTTTAATTAATTAGTAATAGCTTGTAGGCTTAGCTACTAACCTCATTGTGTGATTAAATGATAGTTTGAGTTTATGCAGATTGAAGTAGAATGATTAAAACAAAATATTGAGTTAATGCAGAATATAGAGTTTCTTTGGCAAGGTTTCGATGGATGAATAGTTGCTAGCTTTGATTTGAATTATTTGTTTTCTTATCTAGTTTGCTTATTTAGTTTGCTTATCAATTAGAATTAGAATTTATTTAGTTTGCTTATCAATTAGAATTAGAATCAGTTTTCTTATTTATGTTAAGGTAGAAGTAGAATTTAAATTATGTTTTTATACACATTTTAACTTTCAATTTGAATTGTTAATAATAGGGTTAGTTTAGTTTACTTCGTGAAATTTCCATTCTAGAATTAAATTGCAATTCAAAATAGAAGTTTGAGTTTGAGTTTAGTTTTTAGTTATAAGTCTTTAATTGTGTGAATTTGCTTACCTTAGCATAAGATTGCATTTGAAATTAAATAGAATAGTGTTTTCTTATTGTTGATGATTAATGCATAAAATTGAAATATTACATGGATTTTCAGGATAGTTGATATTCCTTCTATGATGTCTAAGTTATCGTTAGATTTCTTGATACATACCTTTCATTTCACTATAGAAGTTAATATTGAACTTATTCCTCTTGAGCTATCATTAATTGTTAGATGCCATCATGATGTCATAAGACACTGAAGACATAATCATCATCATTATATTTGAAGTTTCTTGTTATTGTAGATTAAGAGTAATTGTTGATTAATCTTTGAATATTCTCATGATGCTTTTAATTCAATAGGTTAAGATTTCCCTTTGCAGATTAGAAGTAATTATAGATTTTATCTTAAGAATAAAGTTCACTTGCTTATTAGTTTGATTAGTTGTCTGTTGAGTAGTTTTGATTAATTTTCTTGTTGAAGAAGTTTCCATAGGTTAGTTATTTGATTGCTTATTTGTTTACTTGTTTCTGCCCATTAATTTGAATAGGTTGATTAGATTAGTTTGTTGTTTCTATTGTTCATTGAGTTGAATAGATTAAATAGATTACTTTCTTTTGCTTGTTAGATTGATTAAGTTAAATTGTTCAAATTAGGGTTTTCATTTACTTCTTTAGGACAATCCATCAATACATTGTTTAAAATTTACTTAGGGTAAATAGTTTAAGTTCCTTGATAGGATTTTCTCATTGATAGTATTTTATTAAGTAGGTTAGCCCTTAGATAGACCATATCCTTAGTTAGAGTACACTTCCTCTAGATTTTCTGCCCTGGCACATATAGTGATACAACTCTAAGTTTACTTACCCCGGGTAGACAATTTAATTGAGGGATTTAGTGCATATAGAACACCCATCACCGACCACTGGAGGGGTGCCATGTGACAACTGATGACTAGGCCACGTGGCACCATACCATTTTCTCAATAAAATTTCACTTGTGAAAACTTAATTCGCCCACATGTCTGTCATCAGACTTGTACGAACTTGCCATGTCATCCCCATGCCAACTCATTTGTGTCACGTCAGCTCTACGGATGCACCACATGTCACCCTTGCAGTGGTTGCATGTGTCCCCTTGACCTTTTGACTTTTTGACCACTTATGACTTCTGATCTGTAACTCTGTTTGACGATCATTTTGTGTCGTTGGAAATATTGCAATGCGCTCTTCGCGTTCATGTTGTTTTAACTAAGTTTTGGGAACTTTGATTTTTTCCCCTTTCTCTATCTGTTGAAGCCATTCTGAGCGTCCTGAGTTTCCTCTGTGATTTTTGAGTTGTTCTTAGACTTTTCTGGATCCTTTTTGGATCATTTGGACTCAACAAAGTTGTTACTATGCATGGACTCAAACTTTCCCTAATCAAACCCTTATCCAAAATCTCTAAGACTTGATTCTTGACATCTTCATTCTCTTGAGGTGTCAACCTGTATGCTTCCTTATTTGGAAAAATCTCTCTTGGAATAAGGTCAATATGATGACTAATACTTATGATGGGTGGTAAATAATGAAGTAACTCATCCACCACGATATCAACAAACTCATCCAACATCTCTTGAATCTCCACAAGAAGATCATGCACATAAGTGCTTGTAAGGATGACTTTGCGCTTTCTCACCACAACAACAACATCTCTTATTATTTCCTAACTTCGTTCAAGTGTTCCTTCCCACCCATGAGAAGTATGTTAGGAATAGATTCTTCATTGACTCCCTTATCTTCTATTGGAAACAACATGTGCTTACAACCATTCTTCCCAAGGGTGTAAGTATTCTTCCTCCTATTATGTATGACATTTATGTCATATTTACATGGTCTTCCCAACATAACATGAAAACAATCCATGGGTATAAAATCACACAAAATTACATCCTTATAACCTCATATTTTAAACTTGACCTTGCATTGTCAACTTACCATTACGTGGTGTCCTTTCTACAACCACGATACCTTGTATGGGATTGGATGTGAAGTTGTCTCGAGCTCCAGATTTTCCATCATTTCTGTGGACACTAGATTATCAGTTCTCCCATTGTCTATGATTACTTTGCATACCCTATCCTTGGTCTTGCAAGCAGTCCTGAACAAACCATTTCAATGAACTGGCTCTGTTTCCACTTTCTCTGGTTTTATGATAAATTTACTCATCATGAGGGATCTTCCTTATTATACTATTTATTCGTCCACATTCCTCTTATGTTTTTTGGAAATGTGAGCTTCTCCACCTCCGTATTTCTTTTTCCGAGGACATTACCAAGACATATGCCTTGTCATTCCATAGGAATAGAATTTCACTTCTCCTCCTCCACCTCTTCCTCTTCCTCTCTAAAAGGAATTTATTCCACCATATTATCTTCCTATTGAACTTCCAACTCTCTATGTATGACAATTCTAGTTTCCATTTTCATCTCTAGGCTTCTAGAACTTCTCTTTGGTAGGTCATTTTTATTCTAGGACTTTTTCATATGTTTCTTTGATTCTTCTTCCTTTCCAACTTATCTTCTTCCTTCAGGATTACCTTATAAGAATCATCCAATGTTCTTACTGTCATCATGCTAATTTCATATTGAGTTTCATACCTCGGGCCATTTATATACCTCACAGTTTTTTCTTCATTGTTCTATCGATGCCCTGCTCTGATGTTTAGCCTCTAAAATTTTTTAGTGTACTCTTTCACTGACAAGACCTTTTGTCTTAGGTTCTACAATATACTGAAAATATTGATCTGATAGTCCTTGGGTATGAATTTAGATTTTAATTTAGCTACCATTCTATCCCAACTTTTGATTTTTTGTTTACCGTTTAATCTTCTGTCAGCTTGTAGTTCGTCCCACAATAGCGTTGCATATCCCTTTATCCTGGTCAAAAAATGCTTCACTTTATTTTCATCATCGATCTCCTCATAATAAAAGTACTTTTCCAAAGAAATTATCCAATCTAGTAGCTCCTCCACATCTAAGTTTCCTTCATACATTGAAATTTATATTTTTTCTCTAGCTCTCATTTTAAGATAAAATCTCAATAGTCACTCTTCTGCAACTTCTTCTCCTATAGATCCTTTTGCTTCTAGTTCTTCACTCTCATATTCGTTGATTTCACCAGCATTAGGTTCTCTTCTCTGCATCGTCTCAATGGCATATAATCTCACATGGAGTCGCTTCATATCATCTTCCATTACTGGATTTTCTATAGGTTTGTCCCTCCATCTCCTAGGCGGCATGGTACCCGTTTCTTCTTCACACAGAGCACACTTTGGGATTTGATAACACTTTTTGCAAACCCCCAACCACTCCTTGGGGTCCTACAACCTTTTTTTCTAGGATTGATCAAATTCGAAAGCTGGATCAACTCATAGGCTCCTGTTGAGACTTCTAAATCAAACACATAGGCCTCAAACCTTCTTTCTCGAGTGCAAAATATTCTTTTCGAGGGGTCACTAAGCCAATCCAAGACTTACAAGGGACCATGGGCCAAAAAACTTGGGATAAAATTCATGTCTCCGAATAATTTAGGACTTTGGAATTGTCGGGCTTCGGTAGTCTCAACAATTTTACATCATGTTCCTTTCAAACGCCAAAGTGGCGAAGTATCGAACAACAAAAATAATCAATGGTCCACATATTCCATTGAAAGTCCATGATGGAGAATGAATTCAGGACTTCAGGCTTCGATGATCCTATCCTCTCCAGTGTGATATCCTCTTGGATCATCGAATCCCGAATCCAAATGATCGGATGGATTCTATTCCACCACCAAATTGACGATCTATAACCGCTTCCCAGCTCCGGGCTTTGGGGATTTTCAAAATACCTCTCCATAGATATCTCGGAGTGATGAATCGGTAAATATGCACAAGTAATAAATCGATGGACCTCACGTTCTGACAGATGGATGGTTTAGATTTGTTTCAAACTTGAGGAGTTTGGGAATTCACACAACATGACCCCTCGTATCTCCTGAATGCCAAAATGTCGAAAGACCTCTCCTTCCTCCATGTGGTCAATTCCATATTGATGAATGGGGTGACTTATTCTCTTTGGGACTTTAGAAACTTTTAAAATGGGACAATCGTTGACCCATTCCCTCTAGAGTACTGGACCTCCATATTAAAAGATATTTTTCCACATTCCCTTTGATATCAATGGTTGGGATCTGCTCTTCTCTTCGAAGCTTCAGGAGATCGTCGAATATTCACCATAGTGCCTCCTTCATCCCGGAGGTCTATTCTTTCGAATTCTATGATCCACTACCACATGTCCATGACGATCAACACTCCAGATGGGTTTAAGATTTCAGAACTTTGGGGGTTCCTCCTTCTTCTCGCTCCTCGAACAAAATATTCCGAACTGACGAAGTTTGAAGGACTTCAATACTTAATACTCGCGCAACTCCTCACAATCTAATGGTTGTGAATATATTTTCTCTTCTAGAATGGATCTTGTCCGTTCTTCTTCAAACACACAAAAATCCCTCTTCCAAAGAAATTTTACCGTTACTTCTCTTGAGCTTTTATAATAGAAGGGTTTTGAACCTTGACACACACTTTATGCTATGTCTCCTAAGCTTGAAGTCTCATAGGAATTTTGGTGTGCACTCCTTGCACTCGCCTCCCTTGGAAGGTTTTCAACACTTCTCTAAGTGTCAACCATGTACACTCCTTGCATGGGTATTTCTCAGATAACTTATACTTAGATGAGAATATGTGCACTCCTTGCACTCACCATAGACAATTTCACATTATCTATTATGAGCTTCTAAGTCTTAAAACGACTCTTCCTTCACACTCCTTACATGGCTACTATGCACTGCTTGCACCAGTATTTCAGAAGAGAAACAATTGAAACTTATAGAACACTATAGGTTCATTCAATTAATTATAAAATGCATATGCAGGAATATAAAACACAGAAGAAAATAACACACATTACCCATTTAACTCATGGATATGCAAACTTAGAATTTGAGAACAATCTTCCTCTATTATATTCCTTCAGCAAAGCATTTACAAAGAGTTCTTGCAGATCTTCAAATTCTCCTTAACAACAATTTACAATAAACTTCAGTAGAAAAATACAATTACCTTCAACAACCTCATTTGGGAATAGATTACATATATTTATACAGAGAGGGGATTCTCGAGCCTTCCTACCGACTATGCTAGTGCTATCATATCATAATTAAAACATTATATGACTAAGGATTATTATAATAAATGGCATTTACAACCCATATATGAGTCACTTCTCAATAGTTGTACATTCCTACAACTTATTAAATACATTACAATCCTTTGCGATCTCATACAATGGTTCTTTCCTCAAAACATTAAAATATCTTTTAGTTACAATATTTTCAAAATATCAAATCGATGCGCTTTCCTTGGGTCTCAAAACAATTTGAATGTGTGCGCTTGATGCTGAGTTATCCTCTACTCAGATTGACAGACATTGTTGACGATTCTCCTACATCATACTCCTCTGGAAAAAATTTCATGAACTCCTATCCATGAGCTCCTGCACTATATTTCCACGCTTCTAGATATCATCTTTAGTTATCCAACTGGTATATTCTAATGGATGGTCCTTCCACTTAACCAGATGCTCATAATAAATATTCCTTTTGGTCTTCTTAGCAATCCTCTAATCTAATATCTTCTCTATCTGTGTCTTATCTTCTATGGGAATTTGTTGTTTCTACTAAATCACCTCATGACCATCTGTATCTCCTGTATAATACATCCTATAAGGATATAGTTTTGTAACATTGAATATTATTGATATTCCAACATTCTCTGGAAGATAAATTTCATAAGCATTGGCAACAAATTTTCTGAGAATTTTACAAGGTCCAATCTTCTTCATTTTCAGATTGTTATACTTCCCTTTTGAGAATATCTCTTTCCTCATATGTGCTAAAACCCGATCTCCAACTTCAAATTTTACTTCACTCCTTTTATGGTCTACTCTACCTTTATACTTTTGGTTTCTTTTATGTATTTGCCCCTTAATATATTCATGTAGCTTCTGCATCTCTACAACAAAGTGTTATGCTTTTTCACTTTGAAACTCGTAATGTCCCAAAGTTATTAACTCTGAAATTCCTCTCGGATGAATCCCATACACTATCTGAAATGGGCTCTTTCCAGTGCTTTTGTTCGGTGAATCATTATAAACAAACTCTGCTTGGGGCAGGATTTGTTCCCATTGACTGTGATGTTCAGTGACCAAACTCCTTAGCAAATTTACTAAGCTTCGATTTACCACCTTGGTATGTCCATCTGTTTGAGGGTGATATGTTTAACTAAAGGAGAATTATGCCCCCATCTTCTTCCACGTATTTCCCCAACAATGTCCCATTAATTTGGTATCTCTGTTTGAGACTATACTTATGGGAAAGCCATGTAATCTCACAACCTCCTTGAAAAATAAATTGGCTATGTGAGTAGCATCACTAGTTTTTTGGAATGATATGAAATGTGCCATATTTGAGAACCTATCAACCACTACAAATATGGAATCACTCCCCTTTTGGTTTCTTTGTAATACCAACACATAATCCATGCTTATAGCATCCCACGACCTATCTAGAATAGGTAATGGATGATACAGACCAGTGTTTTGTTGCTTTCCCTTGGGATACTAGCAGTCTCTACATTTTCCCATCCATTTCTTCGCATTGGACCTCATACCTGGACAATGGTATAAAGAACTCGATTGTGCATAAATCTTATCATGGACGAAATGTCAAGTGAATCTCCTAGTGTGTTTTTCTTTCAACAAATTGTCTCTCATTGAGCATTTCAAAATACATAATTGACTCCCTTTCAAAAACAATCCATCTTGTATCAAATATTCCATCCACTATCTTTTGTCCCTTAGAAAAGGGTTTTCACATTCTTCATAAGCCTCCTTCAAATATGGATCTTCACTATATATCACCTTAATGTATTTAAACCCTAAGATATCCACTTGAAATTCCTTCATAATTAGACATCTCATGCTCAAAGCCTCAACAACTTTGTTAGCACTAAAACTAATGGGATTAATAACAAAATTAAAATTATGCATGAATTCTATCCATTTAACATGTCTTTGGTTCAACTTCTCATGTCTGGTTATGAAATGTAAAGCCTAATTGTCGCTATACAATAAAAACTCCTTTAGAATAATGTAATGCCTCCATTTTTCCATAGCTTGTATTACAACATAAAACTCTTTATCATATGTTGAGTACTTCCTCTTAGTGTCATTCAACTTCTCATTGAAATAAGCAACAAACTTGTTGTCTTGGATCAAGAATGCACCAATAGCTACTCCACTTGTGTCACATCTCACCTGAAATGTCTTCTTGAAATCTGGAAGAACCAGAATTGGTCCTTATGTGAACTTCTCTTTTAATAATATGAATCATTTTTCATCTTATACTGTCCAACTAAATGATTGGTTCTTTCTCTTTATGGTGTCTAGTATGGGCAAACAAATGCTATTGAAATTCCTGATGAATTTCCTATAAAAACTTTCTAAACCATGAAAAAATCTTACCTCAAACATGCTTCTTGGAGAAGGCCATTCTTTGATCTCCCTCACCTTCTCTGGATCCTTCTTCAAATCATTTGAAGAGATTAGAAAACCCAAGTGTGTGATTTTGTTTCTTCATGAATGAACATTTCTTCATATTTATCAACAACTTCTTCTACTGCAACCTCTTCAACACCAGTTTCAAGTGTCTCAAATTTTTTCCTTCAGTCTTACTGAAAACTAAAATGTCATCCAAATACACAATTACAAAATTACAAATCAAGTCCTTGAGCACCTCATTCATCAATATCATGAATGTTCTCGGGGCATTTGTTAATCCAAATGGCATAACAAGACACTCATACAATCCTTCATCTGTTTTGAATGTTGTATTACATTCATCTCCTTCTCTCATTCTTATATGATGATAGGCACTCTTCAAGTCTATCTTGGAAAAATAATTTTCTCCACTCAAGAAATCCATCAAATCATCCATTTTGGGTAAATGGAATCTATAGCTGATGGTTATCTTGTTGATGGCTCAAGAATCTGTGCATGTTATCCATCCTCCATGTTTCTTTGGACTCTACACAGGTTGTACTGCGCATGGACTCAAACTTTCCCTGATCAAACCCTTATCCAACAACTCTTGGACTTGATTCTTGAACTCTTAATTCCCTTGAGGTGTCAACCTGTATGCTACCTTATTTGGAAAAATCACTCCTGGAATAAGGTCAATGTGTAGAATGATAGTCTTTCTAATGATCCCAGGCCATTATGCAGGGATCATCACTGTTTTGGTGTCTTTTTAAAACTTTTTCTGAGTGAGGTATTTCATCAAACACTTTGTTGATCTACCTTTTAGATGTATTTATATGTGTGTATGCAACAAATAACAGAAAGAGATAACCATGGAACATACCTCAACCATATGAAATAAGATAGACAAGCCAAAACATCTCAATTCTTCTTTATTCATAAAATAGAGAAACCTGCTACAATGAAGATGTCGATCTAGAATGATCAACAGATAGTCAAGAAGATAGACAATAGAAAAGAGCTGCTACAAAATGCTCCCGCTAATACAAAATATGCCTCCAAAGGTTGAATAAGAAATGAAGATCAATACAAGCAGATTTGAATGCCAAACTCTCCAGCTGAAGAATGCCACGCTCCAATAGAAGGCTGAAACCCTTAATAACTCAGCCCTGCTACCAAAAGTGTCCAATCACCCTAATAAATATGCCAACTAATAGATCAGGTGATGGTAAGAACAACCCAGGTGACCGAATCTTCAAGATCCCTCTCAATCTCTGTAGATTTGAAATCCCCCACTGAATGGTGTGCTCCACTGGATGACTGAAACCCTAGATAATTCGTCCCTACTAAAGGAGGCCTCCAAATTCTCTAAAAATCTCCAAAAATATAGATCGGGACACTGCAAGTTACTAGGTAAAGTCTCAGGGTCAGATCTGAAGTGTAACCCCTCCAAACAGACTAGATCTGGATCTCAAAAACATCCTCCTTCTCTTCAATTCGCCCCACTGATCAAGAAATAATCTGAGCCATAAAACTGTCTCAGAAAGAACTAGATCTAATGTCCAAGGCCCTGCAATGAAAACCCAAGTGATAGAATCCTCAACGGCCCTGCCAATCTCCTACAACGAATCTCTCTCCAAAGATGGTGCGCCCCTCTTGCTGGAATCCCTCAACTGGTGCGCCCTCTCTCT
>ML786335.1:1159559-1187871 GCA_009831015.1 Picea engelmannii | reverse complement strand
ACTTTCATTTTATTAATATTTAATTAATTAATTAAATCACTTTAATTAATTAATTAACCTTTTTACCTTTGAAAAGCTCCTTATCTCTCCTTGTGGCTTCCCTGGCCACTAAAAGTCACTTATAGCCATCCCATCCTATAGTGTTTCTCCTCCCGATCCCAATGAGCTATTACACTGAGAGGTTCCTCCAAGTAATGTGCCCAAAATGACCTCTTTAGTGAATTCCATTGACTTATAGCTTAACATAGTCAAAATCATAGAAATCGTCGGAATGCAACGAAGCCAAAGCCAATCTGTGCAGAATGGCTCATAATGATGGAATGTGATCATCAATGCAAGATGGACCCCACAATGCCTCTCAAATACCCCTATACTCTCTCTATCATCCATCTGGCTACTCTGGTCATCATAAATCTTTGCCCTGTCATGATGTCCCAAAGTGGGGACATTACAGTCTTGATGGGTGTTAGAGAATGAGGTAACTCATCCACCATGATATCAAAAAACCCGTCCAACATCTCCTGAGTCTCCATAGGAAGATCATCCACAAAAGTTTTTGTAAGGATGACTCTATTGTTTCTCACAACAACAAACCGCATCTCATGTTCCTTCTTGAATTCGTTCAAGAGTTCCTTCCCACTCATGAGAAGTATGCTAGGACTAACTTATTCTTTGACTCCCTTATCTTCTATTAGAAGAAACATATGCTTATATCCATTATTATCAAGGGTGAAAGTATTCTTCTTCCCGTCATGTATGACATTTCTGTCATATTTCCATGGTCTTCCCAATGGAACATGACAAACATCCATGGGTATAACATCACACAAAATTTCATCCTTAAAACCTCCAATTTTAAACTCTACCTTTCATTGTCCACTTACCATTACTTGGTGTCATTTATGAAACCATGATACCTTTTATGGGTTTGGATGTTCAGTTGTCTCCAACTCTATCTTTTCCACCATTTATGTGGACACCAGATTATTAGGGCTCCCGCTGTCTATGATTACTTTGCATACCCTATCCTTGGTCTTGCAAGCAGTGTTGAACATATTGTTTCTTTGATTTTGGCTCCTTTACCTATTTCTCTGGTTTTATGAGAACTTTCCTCATCATGAGGGATATTCCTTATTATTCTATTTATTCCTCCACATTCCTCTTCTATGCTTTGGAAATGTGAGCTTCTCCACCTCCATATTTCTTTTTCTCAGGACATTCCCAAGATATATGCCCTGTCTTTCACAAGCATAGCATTTCAATTCTCCTTCTTTGTGTCTTCCTCTTCCTCTCCAAAAGGAATTTATTCCACCATAGTATTCTCCTCTTGAAATTCCACCTCTCTCTGTCTGATGGTTCTGGTTTTCATTTTCAACTCTAGGCTTCTAGCACTTCTCTCTGATAGGTCCTTTCCCTATGCTAGAATGTTTTCCTTTGTTTTTTTAATTCTTCTTCCTTTCCAACTTCTCTTCTGCCTTCAAGACTACTTGATAATAATATTCCACTATTCTTACTATCATCATGATAATTTCATCTTGAATCGCATACCTTAGGCCATTTATACACTTGTCAGTTTTTGCTTCATTGTTCTCTTGATTCCTTTCTCTGATGCTCAACCGATAAAATTATTCAGTGTACTATTTCACTAACAAGACCTTTTGTCTTAGGTTTTTCAATATCCTGAATAGATTGATCTAATATTCCTTGGCTATGAATTTATCTTTTAATTTAGCTACCACTCTATCCCAACTTTTAAATTTTTGTTTACCTTTGCATCTTCTGTCATCTTGTAGTTTGTCCCAGCATATCGTTCCATGTCCCTTTAGCCTGGTCACAACATACTTCACTTTATTTTCATCATCGATCATATCATAATAAAAGTACTTGTCAAAAACACTTATCCAATCCAACAACTCCTCAACATATAAGTTGCCTTCATACATTGGAACCTCTATTTTTGCTCTAGCTCCCATTTTAAGAACAACTCTCAATAGTCGCTCTTTTGTAACTTCTTCTCTTGTAGCTCCTTTTTCTTCTACTTCTTCACTCTCAACTTCTTTGATGTCACCAACATCAGGTGATATTCTCTAGGCCGTCTCCATGGAATATAATATTGCATGGATTCTCCTCATCTCCTCTTCCATTGTTGGATTTGCTAAAGGTTTGTCCATGTGTCTCCTTGGAGACCTGTTAGCAAGTTATTCTTCCCACATAGAACAATTCAGTCTTTGATACAACTTGAATCAAACCCACAACCAATCATTGGGGTCTGTGTGACCTCTCAGTCTCGTATCAATCAAATTCAAGAGCTGAATTAGCTCGCAGGATCATGTTCAACCATCAAAATCAAACACACAGGCCTTAAACCTTCTTTCTCGAGTGAAAAATATGATTTTTGGAGGGGTCCCTAAGACAAACCAATACTTACAAGGGACAATGGGCCAAAAACCTTGGGTGGGTCCCTAATTCAAGCCAAGACTTACAAGGGACCATGGGCCAAAAACCTTAGGCTAAAACTCAAGTCGTTGAAGAATTCAGGACTTCTAAACTCTAGGGCTACGGGAGTCTCAACACATTTACACCACATTCCTTTTGAACGTTGAAGTGGTGAAGCATCGAAAAACAAAAAAGAATCAACGATCCATTAAACCCATTGAAAATACATGGTGGGGATTGAATTCAGTACTTTGAGCTTCGATGATCCTATACAATCCTATGTGTTATTCTCACAGAGCACCAAATCCCAAATCTAATGATCAAATGGATCTTATTCCACCACCAGATCAACGGTCTATACCCTCTTCGTAACTCCGGGATTCAGGTATTTTCAAAATGCCTCTCCATAGATATCTCAGATTGTCGAATCAACAAATATGTACAAGTAATAAATTGAAGGACCTCGTATTCTGATAGATGGATGGTTCATATTTATTTCAGACTTTGAAAGTTCAGGCATTAACACAACACGACCCCTTGTATCTCCTGAATGTCGAAATGCCAAAAGACCTCTCCTTCCTCCACATGTCCCCTTCCTCATCGATACCTGGGGTGGGTTTCTCTCTTCGTGACTTTGGGAAATTTTAAACTGGGACACTCTTTCACCCATTCCCTCCAGAGTACTGGACCTATGGACCAACATATATCCTACCACATGCCCATTGAAATCAATGGTTGAGATCTACTCTGCTCCTCGGATCTTCAGGAGATCATCTATATTGCCTCCTTCCTCCCTGAGGTCTAGTTTTCAAAGGTCAATGATCCATTGAAGCATGTCCACAATGATCAACATTCCAGATGGGTTTCAGATTTCAGAACTTCAAGGGTTCAACCTTCTTCGCGCTCCTCAAACAAAATATTTCGAACTGACAAATTTTGAAGGACTTCAAGGCTTAGCAATCACAAAACTCCTCATAATGTAACGGTTATGAATATAGTTTCTCCTCCCAAATGGATCTTGTAAATTCATCTTCAAACACACAAAAATACCTCCTCCAAAGGAATTTTACCGCTACTTCTCGTGATCTTTTATACTCGAAGGATTTTGAACCCTGGTGCACACTTTGCGCTATATATCATGAGCTTGAAGTCTCAAATGACTTTCGGTGTGCACTCCTTGCACTCACCTCCCTTATAAGGTTTTCAACACTTCTTTAAGTGTCGTCCATGTGCACTCCTTTCATAGGTCCTTCTCATAGAACTTATACTCAGATGAGTATATGTGCACTCTTTCCATTCACCCTACAAAATTTTATGTTATCTCTTCTGAGATTTTGAGTCTGAAAACAAATATACCTTCACACTCCTTGCATGGCTAGTATGCACTCCTTGCACCAGTATTTCAGAAGAGAAACAATTGAAACTGAAAGAACACTACAGGTTCATTCAATTAATCATAAGATGCATATGTAGGCATATAAAACACGGAAAGAAAATAACACACATTACCCATTTAACTAATGGATATGAAAACTTATAATTTCAGAACAATATTCCTCTATTATATTCCTTTGGCAAAGAATTTACAAATATTTCTTCTAGCTCTTCAACTTCTCCTTGATAACAATTTACAATAAAATTTAGTAGAAAATTACAATTGTCTTCAACAACCTCGATTGGGAATAGATTACATATATTTATACACGGAGGGGATTTGACTATGATAGTGCTATCATATCATAATTAAAACATTCTACCACTAAGTTTCATTACAATAAATAAAATTTACAGCCCAGATACGAGTCACTGATCAATATATGTAAACTCCTATAACTTATTAAAGACATTACAATCCTTTGTGATCTCATACAATGGTTCTTTCCTCAAAACATTAAAATCTCTTTTAATTAGAATCTTTTCAAAATATCAAATTGATGTTCTCTCCTTGGGTCTCAAAACAATTTGAACGTGTGTGCTTGATGTTGAGTTGTCCTCCACTCAGCTTGATGGATGTTGCTGACGATGCTCCTAAATCATACTCCTATGGAAACAATATTCATAGATTCATGTCCATGATATCTTACAATGTCTTTCCATGCTTCTGGATATCATATTCAGTTATCCAACTTGTATCTTATGTTGGATGGTCCTTCCACTTAACCAGATACTCATAATAAATCTTCCTTTTGGTCTTCCTAGAAATCCTCTGATCTACGATCTTCTCTATTTGTGGCTTCTTTTCTATGGGCATCTGTTGTTTCCCATGAATCTCCTCCTGACCATTTGTATCTCATGTATCATCCATCTTGTAAGGATACAGGTCTGTAACATTAAATATTGGTGATATTCCAACATTCTATGGCATCTCAATTTCATAAGTGTTGGCAACAAATTTTCTGAGGATTTTACAAGGTCCTATATTCTTCTTCTTCATCTTGTTGTACTTCCGTTTCAGGAATCTCTCTTTCCTTAGATGCGCTAAAAAATGATCTCCAACTTCAAATTTTACTTCTCTTTCTTTCTGGTCTGCTCTACTTTTATACTTCTGGTTGCTTTTCTGTAGTTGTCCCCTAATCTATTCATGTATCTTTTGCATATTTGCAGCAAAGTCTTCTACTCCTGCGCTTCAGAACTCATCATGTACCAAAGTTTTTAACTCTGAAATTCCTCTTGGATCCATCCCATACAGTATCTGAAATGGGCTCTTTCCAGTGCTTATGTTCGGTGAATCATTATAAGCAAACTCTTCTTGGGAAATTTTTTTATCCCACTGACTGTGATGTTTAGTGACCAAACCCCTCAAAAAATTTCCTAAGCTCTGATTTACCACCTCAGTCTATCTCTTTGTCTAAGGGTGATATGTTGAAATGAAGGAAAAGTATGTCTCCAAATTCTTCCACAAATTTCTCCAAAAGTGTCCCATGAATTTGGTATCTCTGTCTGAGACTATACTTATGGGCAAGCCATGTAATTTGAGTAGCATCACTGGTTTTTTGGCATGGTATGAAATGTTCCATATTTGAGAACCTTTCAACCACTACCAATATGGAATCACTCCTATTCTGGGTTCTTGGTAATGCCAAAAAAAGATCCATGCTTATAACATCCCACAGCCTATCTGGAATAGGTAATGGTTGATACAAACCAGTGTTTTATTGTTTTCCCTTAACATACTGATATAAACTAGATTTGTCCATGCAATTATTCACATCGGACCTCACACCTAGCCAATGGTATGAAGAAATCGTATGTTCATAATTATTATCATGGCTGAAATGTATAGTCGATCCCCCACTGTGTTTTTCTTTCAACGTATTGTATCTCATTGTGCATTTCATAATACATAATTGACTCCCTTTAAACAACAATACATCTTGTATCAAATATTCCATCCATTGACTTATGTCCATTAGAAAAGGGTTTTCACATGCTTTGTAAGCCTCCTTGAAATCTGGATCATCACGATATATCCCCTTGAAGTATTCAAACCCTAAGGTTTCCACTTTAAATTCTTGCATAATCAGACATCTCTTGCTCAAAGCATCAACAACTTTGTTAGCGCTACAACTAATGTGCTTGATAAAAAAAGTAAAATTATGCATCAATTATACCCATTTATCATGTCTTTGGTTAAACTTCTCCTATCTCATTATGAACTGTAAATCCGAATTGTCGCTATACAAGACAAACTCCTTCAGAATAATGTAATTCCTCCATTTTTTCAGAGCTTGTATTATAGCATAAAACTCTGTGTCATACATTGAGTACTTCCTCTTAGTGTCATCCAACTTTTCACTAAAATAAGAAACATTCTTATTGTCTTGGCTCAAGACTGCACCAATAGGTACTCCACTTGCATCACATCGCACTTGAAATGTCTTCTTGAAGTTTGACAGAACCAAAATTGCTCATTCTATGATATTTTATTTTAATACTCTGATTCATTTTTCATCTTCTACTGTCCAATTAAATGATCGATGATTTTTCTTTATGGTGTCCAATATGGGTGCACAAATGCTACTAAAATTTTTGATGAATTTCCTATAAAAAATTTCTAACCCACAAAAAATTCTTACGTCAAACACGCTTATGGGAGAAGGCCATTTTTTGATTTCCCTCACCTTCTATGGATCCATATTCAACTCATTTGAATATGTCACAAAACCCAAGTATATGATTTTTGTTTTCATGAACGAACATTTCTTCATATTTATCAACAGTTTCTCCTGTTGCAACCTCTTCAACATTAGTTTCAAGTGTCTCAAATGTTCTCCTTCAGACATACTGAAAACTGAAATGTCATCAAAATACACAATTACAAACTTACCAATGAATTCCTTGAGCACCTCATTCATCCATCTCATGAATTTTATCGAGGAATTTGTTAATCCAAATGGCATAACAAGCCACTCTTACAATCCTGCATTCAATTTGAATGTTGTCTTCCATTCATCTCCTTCTCTCATTCTTATCTGATGATAGGCACTCTTCAAGTCTATCTTGGAAACATAATTTTCTCCACTCAAGCAGTCTATCAAATCATCCATTTTGGGTAAGGGGAATATGTACCTGATGGTTATATTATTGATGGATCTAGATCCTATTCACATTATCCATCCTCCATATTTCTTTGGACTCAACATGGTTGGTACTATGCATGGAATACAAGTTTCCATAAACAAACCCTTATCCAACAATTCTTGGACTTGATTCTTGACCTTTTCATTATCTTGAGGTGTCAACCTGCATGTTGTCTTATTTGGAAAACTCGCTCCTGGAATAAGGTCAATGTGAGGACTCATAATCTTGATGGGTGGTAAAGAATGAGGTAACTCATCCACCACGATATCAACAAACTTATCATACATATCCTGAATATCCATAGGAATATCATCCACATAAGTTCTTGTAAGAATGACTCTATGATTTCTCACCACAAAAAACTGCATCTCATGTTCCTTAACTTCGTTCAAGAGTTCCTTCCCACTCATGAGAAGTATGTTAGGACTATCTTCTGCTTTGAATCCCTTATCTTCTATTGGAAGAAACATATGAATACAACCATTCTTCTCAAGGGTGTAAGTACTCTTCCTCCCATCATGAACGACATTTCTATCATATTGCCACGATCTTCCCAACAAAACATGACAAACATCCATGTGTATAACATCACACATAATTTCATCCTTATAAATTCCTATTTTAAACTCGACCTTGCATTGTTGAATTACCATTACTTGGTGTCCTTTCTACAACCACAATACCTTGTATGGGTTTCGATGTGCAGTTGTCTCCAACTCCATCTTTTCCCCCATTTATGTTCATACTAGATTATCAATACTCCCACTGTCTATGATTACTTTGCATACCCTATCTTTGGTCTTGCAAGAAGTCCTGAACATACTATTTCTCTAAAAGGGATCCTTTTCGTCTTTCTCTGGTTTTATGAGAAATTTACTCATCATGACATAAATTCCTTCTTCTGTTGTTTCTGCCTCCACATTCCTCTTATGTGCTTCATAAATGTGATCTTCTCCACCTCCGTATTTCTTGTTCTCAGGACATTCCCAAGACATATTCCATGTCTTTCCACTGGCATAGCATTTCACTTCTCCTCCTCTACCTCTTTGTCTTCCTCTCGAAAAGGAATTTATTCCACCATATTATCCTCCTCTTTAACTTCCACCTCTCTCTATCTAATGGTTCTGGTTTCCAATTTCCTCTCTAGGCTTCTGGAACTTCTCTCTGACATGTCATTTTCCTCTACTAGGACCTTTTCCTTTGTTTCTTTGATTTTTCTTCCTTGCCAACTTATCTTATTCCTTTACATATATCTGATAAGAATATTCCACTATTCTTACTATCATCATGTTGATTTCATATTGAATCTCATACCTCAGGCCATTTATATACCTGATAGTCTTTTCTTCATCGCTGTCTCGATGCCCTGCTCTGATGTTCAACCTGTAAAATTATTCATTTTACTCTTTCAATAACAAGCCCTTATACCTTAGGTTCTACAATATCCTAAAAATATTTATTTGATAGTCCTTGGGTATAAATTTATCTTTTAATTTAGCTAACATTCTATCCTAGATTTTGATTTTTTGTTTACCTTTCCATCTTCTATCAACTTGTAGTTTGTCCCACCATAGCGCTTCATGTCCCTTTAGCCTGGTCACATCATTATTCACTTTATTTTCATCATCAATATCCTTATAATCAAAGTACTTTTCCAAAGAACTTATTAAATCCAACAACTCCTCAACATGTAAGTTGCCTTCATACATTGGGACCTCTATTTTTGTTCGAGCTAAAATTTTAACAACAACTCTTAATAGTCTCTCTTCTGCATATTCTTCTCATGAAACTCCATCTGCTTCTACTTCTTTACTCTCATATTGATTGATTTCACCAACATCAATTTATCTTCTCTATGTTGTCTCCATGGCATCTAATCTCGCATGAGGTTTCCTGATCTCCTCTTCCATTGTTGTATTTTGTACAGGTTTGTCCTCGCATATCCTTTGCGGAATGATACCAAGTTCTTATTCACAAAGAGAACAATTAGGGATATAATACCACTTTATGAAAATCCACAACCACTCCCTGGTGTCTGTGCAACCTTCCAATATAGGATCGATCAAATTCAAGAGTTGGATCAGCTCGCAGGCTCCTGTTGAGTCATCCAAATCAAACACATAGGCCTTAAACCTTCTTTCCCGAGTGAAAAATATGATTTTCACGGGGGTCCCTAAGCCAAGCCAAGAATTACAAGGGAACATGGGCCAAAAATATTAGGCTAAAACTCAAGTGTCCAAATAATTCAAGACTTCATAACTCTTGGGATTCCGGAGTCTCAACAAATTTACACCGCATTCCTTTCGAACACTGAAGTGGAAAAGCGTCGAACAACAACAAGAATCAAAGGTCCACATAACCCACTTAAAATACATGGTGGGGAATGAATTTGAGACTTCAGGCTTCGACGATCCTATCTTCTCTAACGTGTTATTCTCCCGAAGCACTGAATCTCGAATCCATTGATTGATCGACCACTATTCGACCACCAGAGCGACAATATATACTCTTTTCGTAGCTCCAGGCTTATAGGATTTTCAAAATGCCTCTCCATAGATCTCCCAGAGTGTCTAATCATAGAATATGCACAAGTAATAAATCGACAAACCTCACATTCTAACAGATGGATGATTCATATTTATTTCAGACTTTGGGAGTTAGGGCATTCACAAAACACAACCCCTTCGTATCCCCCGAATGATGAAATGACGAAAGACCTCCCCTTCCGCCATGTGTCCCCTTCTTGATCGATAGTTTGGGTGAGTTATTCTCTTTGGGACTTCAGTAAATTTTAAACTAGGACAATCTTTCACCTATTCCCTCTAGAGTATTGGACCTCCAGACCAACAAATATCCTGCCACGTGCCACTGAAATAAATGGTTGAGATCTACTTCACTCTTCAGAGATTCGATATATCGTTGAATATTCATTGTAGTGTCTCCTTCCTCCCATAGGGACAGTCTTCCTAATTCGATGACTTGTTGAAAAGTTTCCAAGGTGATCAACACTCTAGATGGGTTTTGGATTTTGAAACTTCGAGGGTTCTGCCTTCGTCGTGCTCCTCGAATGAAATCTTCCGAACTCACAAATTTTGAAGGACTTTAAGACTTAACACTTGCGCAATTCCTAACAATATAACGGCTGTGAATATAGTTTCTCCTCCCAAATGGATCTTGTTCATTCATCTTCAAACAAACCAAACTCCCTCCTCCAAAGGAATTTTACCACTACTTCTCTTGATATTTTATACTCAAAGGGTTTTGAACCCTGGCACACACTTTGTGCTATCTCTCTTGAGATTTAAGTCTCAAAGGACTTCTGGTGTGCACTCCTTTCACTCACCTCCCTTAGAATTTTTCGACACTTCTCTAAGTGTCGGCCCTGTGCACTCCATGCATGGGTATTTCTCAGGGAATTTATACTCAGATGATTATATATGCACTCCTTGCACTCACCCTGCACAATTTCACATTATCTCTTCTGATCTTTTGAGTCTAAAAATGACTCTGCCTTCACACTCTTTGCATGGCTACTATGCACTCCTTGCACCCGTATTATAGAAGAGAAACAACTGAAACTTACAGAACACTACAAGTTAATTCAATTAATCATAAAATGCATACGCAAGCATATCAGACACAAAAATCAAATAACACACATTACCCATTTAACTCATGGATATGCAAACTTAGAATTTGATAACAATATTCCTCCATTATATTCCTTCAACAAAGCATTTACAAATAGTTCTTGCATCTCTTCAACTTCTCCTTGACAAAAATTTATAATAAACTTTAGAAGAAAAATACAATTGTCTTCGACAACCTCATTTGGACATAGATTACATATATTTATACATGGAGGGGCTTCTCAAGCCTTCCTACTGACTACGCTAGTTCTATCATATCATAATTAAAACATCCTACCAGTAAGGATTAATACAATAAATGGAATTTACAACCCATATATGAGTCACTGTTGAATATCTGTACAATCCTACAACTTATTAAAGACATTACAATCCTTTGCGATCTCATACAATTGTTCTTGCGTCAAAACATTAAAATCTTTGTTAATTAAAATCTTTTCAAAATATCAAATTTATGCGCTCTTCTTGGGTCTCAAAACAATTTGAATGCACACACTTGATGTTGATTTATCCTCCACTCGGCTTGATGGACATTGCTGAAGATGATCCTACATCAATATGATCTGATTTTTTTTTGGAATAAATGGTAATATCACGGAAATAAATGAAAAAAACATTATTAATTAGTCCTCTAAAGGAAATATCCATCACCCACTCGAAATTTGTACCAACAATTACCAATCCAAACATAATTTTTTGATAAGCATAAGTGTTGGCCCTTGGTTATGTATTAAGGAAGAAAGACGATATTAAGAAAGAATAAAGACGAAGTACGAAGTGCAAACTGTGGAAGGTTCGAAGTGGTTAAAGAAGAAGAAAAGAAGGAATGAAGTAAGGAAAAGAAATCCACTGAAAGAGAATATAAAGTTAGATAAAGCATCAAAGAATATGGATCATAGATAATTCAACAAGAAGAAGAAGACACCAATGAATGCTTTGGAACACCTTTTGGAAAATAAGCAAGGATAGGCTGGAGAAGCCCTAAAAACACGGGTCATGTGGACCTAGGGTTTTGGATCTTGGGTTTTGACACCTAGACTTCGGTCTAAGGTTTTCCAAGAGTCATGTAATGTATAAATAAAGGTCTAGAAGAGTCGATAGGTTTGGTCGTATTGTTATTTTTCATTGTTGGTTATGATTATTGTTGATTATTGTTGTCATTGTTGGTGATAGAAATATTGAGTCTGTATTTTGGATCTTCAATTGGGTTCAAAGATCAACCCTTCAGTTGGGTGCGCAAGGAGGGAAGAGAAAGAGAGAAAGAGAGAGAGATCTACAACTAAGTGCACAGATAGAACTATATGTTTTCATCTATTATATTAAGAAACACAGTTCTATGGACGTAGCCTTAGGAAGAGGGTCAACCATGTAAATCTTGTTGTTCTTTGTGGTTGATGTGGTGTTATCTGCTATTTGTTATACTGTTATTGCATGGTTGTTTTCCTTATTAAATATCTAAGGTATAAGATAACTTTGCGGAGCTAAGTATAAGACTATTAATGGATATATCATTTATATTGTGTTGTTTTTCTAGATTCACCTTGCATTTCCTCCGGTTGTAGACACTTGTGTCCTACAACCCCCCTATTTCTACTTCAGGTGAGATTTCATTTTCTTCGTAGGTGTTTCTGAAAGGGATAGTAGTTAGGTCTTGTTGGTGCACTATTAGAGTTGAACCCTAGGTCTGTCCCTGTGCCAACAAATGGTTCCATTGTCGGGACCGATATATTTTTGAGGGAATGTCAAGGTGGTTTCCATCAAAGACATAAATTCAGAACTGGATAAAAGAATAAGAGAGGGACTTTGTTGTAGATTAGAACAAGAACCATAACATTAGTACAAAAAATTGGTTGGGGAGGTACATCTTTACGGATGTGCACAAAATTTTCTTTATAGGATTTCATAAGGAGTTATACGAGTGGTTAGCTCGACTTGAAAACACACAGTTTGAAATCAGATCTAGACCATGTGTGGTTTGGACAACGACGTTTATCAAGAAGCTCAATAGAGTTGATAATGCTATGTCTAGAGCAGTAGATCTCTAGTTTGATAGCACTATTGCAGGGTACATTACCGAGTTTTCTATTGACAGAGTGGAATCATATAGTCAAGAAGACAAGTATTTCTTTAAGGGACCTAGAGGAAAGTTTCTGCACTTCTTGAAGCTAAAGATTAAGATGCTATTGCATGAGAACAATCTTATGAAGATACAATAATTAGTGGATTTTAAATATAATCTTCAATAATTTAGAAAACAACAATGACATAGAGGCTGGACACACGCGTTGTGGGAGATCGTTCAGAGAGGTTCCTCTTGCAAACCTATTTAAGACGAATTACAGAGACGAGGGATTCTACAGTGGAGAAGAAGCATTTCTAATAAATGAAGAGTATTTAGAGTCCACAAGGTTAGAGGAAGTAAAGACTGAAGAACTTCGCCAAGGAGAACCAGAAAATTTAGGTATTGCACCTACTGTCAAAGTAAGTATTATTACTCCTCTTGTTGTTTTAGCAACATTAAGTAGCCAGAGTAGCCAGATTAATTAGAGCACTCAGACTACTGTTACAAGAACTTTAGTACATACTGAGTCAAGAAACCAAGGAAAGTTCATGGCAGATGAAATGAGGTTACCTGTTTTTAGAGGATATGGATCTGAAGATCCTGACCAACATTGGTTCTTATGCGAAGTTGTATGGAGCATTAAGAAAGTCACTGATGAAGTTGTTAAGAGAGCTCAGTTTAGTAATACCTTGAGGGACTGGACACTGAGATGGTATATGAATTTTGATTCAGTACCCGGACAACCTAAACCATTGAATGACATTAATAATGCATTGAGTGATGAATTCAAGAAGCCTAATTTAGAGTCACAGTGCATTGCAAAGTTGAAGGAAATCAAGAAGAAGGTGACTGAACCTATTTGGGAGTTTGATAAGAGGTTTAAGACACTAGCAGGTCATTTAGTTTTCAGATCCTAGACAAACAAAATAAGGAATGGTTCATCATTTCCTTCCTGCAACATATCAGAGTTCCTCTGATGCGACAGAAAGTCGCTTCACAGGCCGAAGCATTGGAGATTGCCATGAAACTAGAAGCAACCCCTGTAGGAGCATCCAGTCCAGGTATGAGCCAGATTTTATATCAATTAACTAGTTCATCTTTATAGGTTGAAGATATGAAGAAGGACAAAGGAAAGGAAAAAAGAGAAGATATATGGTGTATCATATGTAAAGCAGAGGGCCATGCCAAAGAGAATTGTCCTTTATTTAATGAATACATGGCCTATGGAGAACCTAACCCTTTGAAGCAAGCTACTCTACCATGGTGTGAGGTATGTAGAAATAGACATCACCCTGGTGAATGTTATTACATGCATAAATATGTCCATACACCTACCAATCTTTACAACACATTTTGTAAAACTATGGGGCATGATGAGAAGAATTGTAGGGATTATGATCTCATGCATGAAAGGTCAAGGGATACATATAGAATTCAAGGAGAAATGCATTCAAAAGGAAATTTTGTGCAGTTAAATTCCCCAGGAAGAGGAAACTTCAACCCTCACGGTGGATTCATAGGAAGAGGACAAGGAGGAGGAATGGGTCGAGGTCGAGGTCAGATCATTTTCTATAACTACGTCCAGACAAGACATTTGGCAAGGGATTTTCAGAAGCCTTGTACTACTTGCAACTATTGTAATACATTTGATCATGTCATTAAATACTTCCTAGTATTTCTAGCAAGACTTTAGGAAAGACGAGGTGGAAACCAACAACTACAACTAATATCAGTTGAACCTCGTGATGACGACCCTAGATTCATTGTTATTACTAAAGGAGGAACTGTTACAGGAGAAGACGGTGTGACTCCAGGAAAGACTACATATGGATGAGGGATCAAAAAAGTTGTAGATAAGACACAATTGTTTGATCCAAGGAAAGAAAATCATAACTTTGAATAAGCACGAAGAGATTTTGTAGGAGAACAAGATTCTTCATCTAGAGCACAAACAAAAGTAACAGAATGTGAAATGCCTCCAACATTTGATCAGTCTTCCCTATCTAGACAAGGAAAAGAGGTAAGCAAGCTTATGGACTTCTTGTGTACTTGCATCAATTTGATTAAAGATGAAAAAGTTGTGCAGGAACTACAACACTTAATAAGACAGTATGAAGTTGGGAGAATAGATCCTCTACTAAGTAGAGATGTGAATCAAGTATCTAGGAAAAGAAGGACAAACAAGGAAATACACCTTAGTGCTCAAATTAGAGATTACGACATAGACTATGTGGTCCTCGACTTGGGATCATAAGTAAATGTTATGACAAAGAAGACTTGGGAATTGATGGGAAAAACTAAGTTGATTTACTCACCTATTAGGCTCAGGATGGCTAATCAGTAGGCAGTGAGCCCCTTTGGAAGACTAGAGCATGTCCCTGTGGACATTGACAGAGTGAGGACATTTGCAGTCTTTAAAATGATTGAGATTGTTGATGATAGCTGCCCCTACCCAACTTTGTTAGGAATTGATTGAGATTTCAACAATTCGATCGTTTTTTACCTAAAAAAGAGAGGAATGAAATTTGAAGGTGATGAACTTAAGTTCATTTCACCTCTCGATTCTGATGAAGGTTGCAGATACATAGAACCAATAAGATAAGAAGACCACACCTATGAGCTACAAAACATCTATAAACTGACAACGTGATAGCAGGATTATATCAATCCTACAACAGATGGAAATATACGTTGGCAAAGTGAAAGTGCATGCTCATCAGATTCATAAGAGGCATTGTAAAATTGGCATAACAGAATGTATGAAGTCTCTACATGGAGGTGTGCCATATTGACCATAGAATTTCGTTGGATTAGCACTAATATTCCTACATTTGATGGATTGAATCATTTAGAGACATTTCTAGTTTAATTTGAAGGAATTGTACCAGTACAACAGAGGTTGTTAGCACTAGATGAAGCCTTGAAATCAACGTCAGCTAGATGGTGGGGAACACACAAGAAGAACATCACAGAGTGGGTACAATGTCGCACCTTGATGACAATGTGCTTTTTAGACCAAGCTGAAGGTTATGAAGTTCGATAAACAAGTCAGAGTTGTCCTAAGGACCATGTGTGAAGTTGCAAGGAAGCCTGGAGAAATATTCCTAAAGAGAAATGTGTACATAAGTTCATTAACACTTTGGATACTACGCCTATCAACTAGTATCTTCAAGAAGAACTACGCCTCATCACTATAGATTGGTATGGAATGACCCATAAATTTATAACTACATTCCTATAAGAAAGTTAGTACCCTACAGTAGATCAGGATTTACAAATTGTAAGACAAAAGGTCTTTGAAGAGGCACCTAACCTCCTTTTTACACAAGAAGAAGATGAATGGACTGCACCTTTTCAGAAGTTACCGAGTTGTTATAATATTAATTTTGATGAGGATGATGACACTAGGGATGTAAACATTGCATAAACTGAAGGTCAGAGAGACATAGAAGGGCCAGGGATCAAATTACCTTTTATTGGACAGACTATTAAAATTAATAAGGTTAATATTGGAACAGATCAAGCACCTAAGTTGGAAAATGTTAGAGACTATTGGGATGATTCTACTATTAATAATATTAGAAAACTACTGCATGAGTATCAAGACTTGTTTCCAACCAATTTCACAGACATGAAGGGCATAAAAGGACCCATGGGAGAAATGAATATTCCTTTGAAACCATATGCAAGGCCAGTCAAGCAGAGACATTACAGACTAAATCCCAAGTACAAGCATAAAGTCAAGGTTGAATTAGATAGAATGTTGGAAGTAGAAATCATAGAACCAGTTGAAGAATCTAAATGGATCAGTGCTATGGTGGTCTAAGATAATAAGTCAGGACAAATCAGAATTTGTGTAGATCTAAGGACACTGAATGATGCATGTTTACATTATCCATTTCCTACACCTTTTACTGATGAGGTCCTAGATAATGTAGGAGGACAAGAAGTCTACTCCTTTACTGATGGATTTTCAGGCTATCACTAGATCAGAATTGCTAAGGAGGATATGCATAAGAACACATTTGCAATAGAATGGGGCTCTTATCAGTACACTTTGATGCTTTTGGGGTTAAAGAATGCACCAACCATCTTTTGCAGGGTGGTGGTCGAAGCATTTAAGGAGTTTTTACACAATTTTTTAGAGGCATACTTTGATAATTGGACCGTTTTTAGCCTACTGAAAAATCAAATTGAATGCTTGAGATTGGCATTAGATAAGTGCAGGCAATGTTAGATTTCCATGAATCTAAAAGAGTGTATCTTCTTTTCACCTTTTGGAGTGTTGTTAGGACACATTGTATGTAAGCAGGGGTTTTTGGTAAATCCTTCCAAGATTGCTATCATTGTTGATATACTTCCTCCTAGTTCAGTTAGACAATTGCGCACTGCATTAGGAAACACTTGAGATGATAGTAAAGAAATATATTAAGTTTCAATGGACAGAGGAATGTCAGCAGAGCTTCAACACACTAAATAAGAAAATGGTCATTGCGTCTATTTTGATTTTCCCAGATTGGAGTAATGAATTCAATGTTCATGTTGATGCTTCATACATTGCATTAGGAGAAGTGTTAGCACAACCAGGTGTAGGATATATTGACCACCCTATAGCCTTTGCGAGAAGGACACTTTCTATGTCGGGAATAAATTATACTACACTGAAAGAGAAGGCTTAGTTATGGTATACGTGTTGCAAAAGTTTAGACACTACTTGTTGGGAGGACATTTTAAGATGTTTACTGATCATTCTGCATTGAAATACTTAGTCAACAAGCTAGTGTTGGGGAGAAGAATATGCAAATGGCTATTATTATTCTAGGAATATTATTTTGATATTGTGGTCAAGCTAGGGAGAATGAATAAGGGAATTGACCACTTATCCAAGTCTGAACATGGAGAGGAACCTACCATTTTGGATGATACATTACCAGATCCATAGTTGTTGGCCATCAACAAAGTCGATGATCACTTCGTTGAGATAGTCTAGTTCCTATCCATAGGAATGACACCTTGCGAATGTACAATTATTCAGAAAAAACAATTGGTCATATGCACTTCATATTTTCAACTTATAGCTATATAGTTATATAATATGGGACCAAATGAGATCTTGAGGAGATGTGTTATGGAGGCAGAAAGACGATTGATTGTAGTAGAAGAACATGAAGGCATCACAAGAGGACATTATGCAGGGAAGAAAACAACGCAGAAGGTTCTCAGAGCTAGCCTCTGGTGGCCCACTTTACATAAGGATGCTAAGGAATATTAGAGAGCTTGAGATGTATGCCAAAGGACAGGGAAGAATTCTAGAAGGGATGAAATTCCTTTAGCACCTAATAATCCATATAACTTTACAAGACTTTTATAAATGGGATATTGACTTTGTGGGACCTATCAGCCCATTAGGGAGGTGCACAGGAGCTCGATACATCATCACTGCTACAGAGTATTTGACCATATGGGAAGAAGCAAGAGAAGTTAAATACTGTAGTGCAACTACAGTTGTGTGATTCATTGTTGGCATAGGGGAAGACCCAGGGTTCAACGATTCAACAACACACCAACAAAACCCTAACTATTGACCCTTTGAACAACACCTGCAAAGGAGATGAAGTCTCACTTGAGGTAGAGGCAGGGGGCGTTGTAGGACTCAAGTGTCTACAACCAAGATGGGACATAGATCTGTGATTACAATTCTTATCAGGGCACTTATCCAACAATATGCATTAGGTTATGATTATCATGTACACTGCAGGTTACACCCTTAATATAGACCAGCGCAGTAACACTAAATATCAAGTAATTCCCATTGCTTAGCATATAGCATGAGCTCAGATCTATCATTCATTCACATCATTAAGCACTAATCTACAACATCATATGCATTCATTATACATAAAATAAAAAACACTAAGAAAATAGTCACATAAGAAACATCAACAACATCAAACAAAGCACATCAACACAGGATATACGTGGTTCACCCCAGTGTGGGGATACATCCACCAACTTCTTATTCTTCTTCTTTATTAGTCTTCAATATCTTACATGCATACACTCCTATGCACAGAGCCAAGCCTCGCACTAGATAGGTGATCTATGCACAACGCACTAGATCCACCTTCATTAAAGTTAGGTCAAGGCACAAATCCAACTCCTTGATAGAAAAATGACTTACACAGTGTGTCTGCACAAAGCCTCTTACAATCACTTGCACTTAGCTCTACAAGTCTCAACACACAGTATGCACAAAAGACAAAAACTATTCTTGACACTCAACAACCTTTACATATTCTTGCACAAAGCCAACTTACACAGACCTTTCTCTAAGTCCTATCTACTTATTTATACATTACAAAAAGGCCTAAGCATGGGTAAACCCATGTGACGACATCTCATACCCATTACAGAAACCCTAATAACCATTTGTTGGGTCCACAAGCCGACAAAATGAGTGAGATCTCGTGATATCCACTCCGCTTGGGTGCTCCATCTTCAACCAGCCTATCGAAGTACCAAAAATTGTCAAACATGACCAATGTTTCCTCTAAACTTGGTTGAGGACCAACAGGCCCCCACCACTCACGTGTGACTCATCCTGAGTCACTCAGATATGGGAAACACTACTTCAAAGGCCTTGATATTAGCTCGAGCTGCCTCGACTTGCTTCTTCGTTAGAGCTTCCTGCTCGGTGAAATCCTGAATCACCTGCTCAATAATAGTCCCTTCCAGGCGTTGTTCCACTATTGAAAATAGTTGGTCTAGCTGCGAGCCTTTTCCTTCAACCTATTCAAAAATTGTGCAAGATTCATCCTACACCGGTTGGAGTTTCTGTGTCATTTCCATGACTTTTCTCTAGATAACAGTAATCTACTACTGGATTGCACATTGTTCCAGTGATATTTTTATATTCTCAAATGTAGTAAGCAACTTCATCTACACTTGCATGGTGGATGTCTATTGCTTCGTCTTCTAGAGTTGTCCTTCTAATTTCCTCAGCTCCAGATCTTCTGTAAGGCATTCATAGGTCTGTGCACTTCGATCACTTAGTTTCTTACACTCTGAGGTGAGTGCTCTGATTCTTTATACTGCATTCTTGGCAGCTTCCTCCCTTTGGTCGCATACTTCTTGCAGAGTGCTCAAAATTACTTGAATCTCTAGCTCCATTACCCTTGCTTGAAGTTGTTGAATGGCCTCAATGATCTTCCCCACTTGTATCTCAACCGACTCTTCTTCCTCCTGTGCCAAGCCTGACATAGAGAAAATTTATTTAGTCACTGCCTCTTTGATCGCAATATGATCTGTGAGAAGTTGGTCTTTTATTCCTGTATCTTCGCATGGTTCTACTCAAATTTCACCTAAATTTCATTTTTCTTCTTTTGCGCAACTCGAAGTTGATCTAGGGCCTCCTCCTTTTCTTTCTTCAAGGCCTTTGTGGCCTGCTCCTTTTCTTAGTGGAATCGATGGAGTCAATCCTCGGTTGCATATGCTAGCCTTCGTAATTAGGTGTGCTCATCCCCCAATTCTGCAATTTTCGATGACGAAGGCGCAATAGGTACTACATGATTTGAATATATTCCCTGTTGTATGTCCTTGAGCTCTTTCTTTATTCTTTCATAAAATGTTTCTTTCTTTGCTTCATGTCTCTGTAGTATATCCTCTAAGGCATCCTCCATGGATGCGATGATGAGATTGACGTCATCCACTCTGAGTACATTCTTCGACTGAGGCTTATTGGCTCGGTTCTTATTTCTTGCTGAGGATATCTATGGAGAAACCTTCCTTTTCTTTAATGTCTCGACCTCTGTAAGGGGATCCTTTTGCGGTGTAACTTCACCTTTGTCTTTATTGTCTCCCTCTTCCCCTCCTACTTCTTGGTTCACTTCATATCCTTCTCCTCCTCCTGGTGAGTCTGGACTACTTTCTTCTCAGGCGTTGTCCTCCTCATCACTTTCTATGTTCTGAACATCCTCCATTCTCATCTTTTTCTTCTATCAATCATGTTCGACCCAGGTGACCAATGGACTTTTGATGATGTAGGGATCAGAGAGATCTGCATATTCCACTGGTACAAGGAACTCTGCTGGCCATTCTTCAGTGATCTATTCCATGTCTTCATCAGTCAACTTATAGTAGGAATGTAGCTCCTCCTTTCTTTCATTACTACGTGTGATGATGTAAATAAAGTGTTGATGTGCATGGAGCTTCACTAGCAACCTATACTGATGCAAAGTGTTTAGGGCCATTTGTGGAAATGCTTCAATGGTGCACTTCAGTTGTAAATAGTAAGGATGGAACACCATGTTCAATTTCCACTGCTTCACCATATCATTCCTGTACCACAAGGTGGAGAAACTTGCGGCCAACGAATCTGATGGCTCAACTTCAGGGAATGCTGCTCCTTTTGGCATTTTCCAGGAGAAAAGTTCGATCAGTACCAATAGTCAACTAAAATGAAACTGATATCCTTGATCTTGTTCTGTGTGGGAGTCCTTCTCCAACTCGTTGATGAGGTAACTCTCCCAGTTCATTTGCATTCCTTCGGTGCACTTCCCTACGAGGTCTACTACAAATCTAGTGAAATGTGTCGGTCGATTATTTCTGATGAGATTTCCATCTATAAGATGACAAGATAATAACACTTCACCATCTTTCTCTTCTCTACATCACCATAGTATTCCTTTATATGCTATGCCAGGGAGAGATATGAAGTCTTCCTTGGGTAGAACTGGTGAGGGTCTGGCCCCTGCATACTTAGTCTTGTAATGAGGTGGATCATCATTGGATCCACAGTGACATGCCTATCAAGCCACAAATACCCTCCATGATAACATGAAAAGAGGATTTTAACGCAAGTGTTAACCTCCTGATGTCGTCCGAAGTGGGGGATCTTCATCAAATTCAAGATCGTCAATTGTGACAGCTCCTTTATCCGTGAATGGGAGACTATGCATGACTTCTTCCCAGTCGTCTTCATCAAATACCTATACGGTGCGAGCATCACATAGTTCTTCCTATCTTCGAGGTTGAAGTCATTGTTCTTAAGAGATGTAATATGTCCTAATTGGGGTCCAACCGTGTGTATCCCCTTTGGGAGGTATGCAATGATCAACGTGTACTCAAAATCACATGGGATGTTGTTGCGGTTAACCATGCCAACCAAAGGCAGGATGTAGTTCGGCAAGACTGACGGGATCTACTTTGCGTTAGCCAGATCGTCGCGTTGTTTTCTTTGCTTCTCAGTAATAGATGGGATAGACCGACATCCAGTCGAGGAGGATGCTTGCAATCCTCTAGTCGATGATGCCTGTAGTCCTATAGACATGAATTTCTCAGTCATGAGGTCTACAAGTATCTCCTCCACATACTTCTTTACTGCACTACGTTTTCTCAACATGCACACTCGTAATCAAATAACTCAGGTAGGTGAACAAACAATGAGGTAATCAAACAGATGGCAAGGTCTAGAAAGTGCAACACGATACAATGTATTCTTTGTTAGATCAGATATATCGATTTGCGAAAAGTGGTCCCAGCGCAATGTCCGACGGGTTAAACAAACAACGTCGTAACAGATTGCTCCAATGGTTAGGGATGCCTCAATCAATACAAATCCATCCATTATGGCATGCTCTCAACAGTCCAACGGTGGTCTTTCAGTAATAACTGCATTTCTATCCATTCTGGAGCATCATTCTAATGGTCGGGATGCCTCCAACGGTCATATAACTTCGTCATGGCGAAGTCCCATTCTGCGTTGTTCTTCTATTCCGGTGAGGTTCAAGTTCTGCATATCTGTCCCCTGTAAATTTTCTAACTTAACTTTCTTCTTACTGAGCTTCCTTTCTTTCTTTCCTGTGATCTGAGTCTCTAGATTTCTGTTTCCATTCTTATTCTTACTTTCTCTTAGCCTAGTAGCTTCATACTAATGATGTTCTTTCCAAGGGTTTGGAAATAATACATGTTTGCTTGCTAGGTCCTAGGTGGACATACGTTTGTCTTTCATGGACAGGTTCTTTAAGTCTTCTTGTGTTCTTTCAACTTTGACAACTAATTCTCTTTCATTCTGTTTCTTCAAATCAACTCCTTGTTCTTCTATCAATTAGTCTATTCTTCGAGTGATGAAATCCTGATTTCTTGCCTTTCTTTTCTGTAGCTTCCTTCTCTACTTTCCTTCTGAGTTTATCCTTCGCAATCCAAGTCTTTCCCAATAAAAGTGAAAAATGGGCATTTCTCTCAACAAAAATAATAACTTCAAATTCTTAGTCAGTCATAGTTCTATGAGAAATCATAGGTATATTAGTAATTATTCCACATAGGGTTATCATATTTCCATTAAACAAGCCTATCCTTCCCAATGAAGGTATCATAGTAGGCTTTCCCAAAATTTCCCAAGTGATTTCTAGCATAATATTCACATGTGTTTCTTCATCTAATACACAGTCTATGTCGAAGTCTTCTATTCTTGTAACTATGCATTGTTTTTCTTTCAGGATCTCTAGTAAACTAATGTCTTTGTGGTCATTCATTGCTTCTTTTAATAGTACTAAGATGGTCTAAGATTTCTCTGATTTTTCTCTTTATGATTTACTAACATATCCTTAGTTTCTTGACCTTCTTTATAGTTTTCTTGTCTCATGTTCATCTTTTCAACTTTAGCAATCATCCTAGGGAAATCCTCAACTTCATGACCAATAGCTTTACAACAAAGACAAAGAGGGACTATACCAAGGCATTATTTAGAAATATGTCCTGATATTATGCAATTATAACACGATGTCAATCCTCTCTTTCTTTTAAATCATCCCCAACCTTTCCTATACTCCGCACTGGGATCACAGTGATGGACCTGCATTTTGAAAAAATTCTTTCTAGGTTCCTGCATCCACTTATTAGTCAAAAAATTATTTATATGCATAGGAATAACATATCTTTCTCTATTTCTATAAAATTTATTCAGATCAACTCTTTATTCTAATTGTCCCCTAACATTCAGATTAGAACAAAATCTATCAAACATACCTAGATTCATACTTTCAAAGAAAAAATTTCCACTTAGCTTACTTTTACCAGAGCATAAAGCTTTAAGATATTACCTCTTTTCTTTAGACATAGTTTATTTCTTAGCACAGAGCTTCAAAAGTTATGTAGAATACTGCGTGTAAGTTTTAAACCTATAAAGTAAAGCAATGCATATAGATTCTTAAGAAAAATAAAATTTAATCAATGGCTCATTCACATAGTACACAGAGATATATACCAGAAACCCTCAACCGGGAAAACCTTTCTTATATTCATTATATCGAATTTCACCATTCACTATACAATATATACAATCTTTTTAGGTATTCCGTAGATACCAAAACCCTAATCCCTAAAAATGGGATTATTTTTAGTAAACCGCTAAAAAATAGCAAAAACCGCCAAAAAAAAAATTGGGGGCACTGCCCTGAACGCTACGCGTAACCAAGGGGGGGCATACATACACCCCCCTTGGGACCCCCCTAGGAAAGCTCCTGGGATCATGAGATGCAATTTTCATATCTGACGTGCCCACACACAAACATGCAAAGAATATAACACATACCCAACATTCTCCCACTTGTTGTTTTCTTTGCGTCCAGGGGATTATATAGTCAACAATCCAGGGTAGCAATGCCCATTGTTACTCTACACCAGGAGAACTTTTATGTTCTCACATAATTTTTCAATGAATCTACAACATTCTTCAAAGTATCAACCTTTTCTAGAAACACCTTCTTTTCCTCAACCATGTCTCTCACAAAGTGATACTGTACATCAATATTCTTTGTCTTCGAATGGTAAGCTGGGTTTTTTGCCATGAAAATTGCACTCTGACTATCACAATCTAATATCATGGCTTGTTGTACTAACCCAATACCTGAACACAATCTTTGTAACCATAATGCTTCCTTTCTTGCATGAGTGGTTGCCATGTATTCAAATTTTGTAGTTGAGAGTGCCACTACAGTCTGTCTTTTGCTCATCCAACTAATTGCTCCTCCAAATAGGTTAAACACATACCCACTTGTAGATCTTCTTCGATCCAGATCTCCAGCCTAGTCTACATCAAAAATCCATGTATGTCTAGCACTATGTCCAATCCTAGTCTTCCTTGGTAGCACAATCCATAACTGGTAGTGCCACGAAGATACTTGAAGACCCTCTCTATTGTTGTCCAATGCTCCTTCCTTGGTTTTGACATATACCTAATCAAAACTCCCACTACATCTGTAATGTCTTGTCTAGTACAGACCATTGTATACATCAAACTGCCAACTACACTGGCATATGGAACATGGGACATGTCCTCTTCTTCTTCCTGTGTCTTGGGACACTAATCTGCAGACAACTTTACAACTATAGGAATAAGAACCTTGATTGGTTTACTTCCATGCATATTAAACCTCTGCAATATCATCTCAACACATTTTCTCTAATTCAATCAGAGTTTCCTGTTTGTACGATCTCTTTTAATCTCCATTCCCAAAATGAAGTTAGGAGCACCGAGATCCTTCATGTCAAATTTGGAGGATAGTTGCGATTTCACCTCCTTGATAACATCCATGTTATTTCCTACCAACAACATGTCATCAACATACAACGTTACATAAATGAAGTGATTACCAACCTTCTTGGAATATACACAATGATCAGCTCTGCTTCTTACAAATCCCAATCCAAGGATGTATGTGTCAAACTTTTGATACCACGTCCTAGGTGATTTCTTTAGACCATATAGTGACTTCTTTATCTTACAGACCAACTCTTTCTTTCCCTTCACTACAAAGCCTTATGGCTGATTCATGTAGATTTCTTCTTCCAGATCCCCATGTAGGAATGTTGTCTTCACATCCATCTGTTCCACTTCAAGATCAAAATCAAAAGCAATAGATAAAAGAAATCTAATAGAAGTTAACTTAGAAACAGAAGAAAAAATTTCACCAAAGTCAATTCCCTCTACCTGGGAATAACCTTTTGCTACTAACCGAGCTTTGTATTTCTCCACTTTACCTTGTGCATTAAAATTTTTCTTAAACAACCATTTGCTACCAACAAATTTTCTTCCATCTGGAAACTCAACTATATCCCATGCCTCATTCTTATCCAAGGCATCCATTTCTTCAACTATGGCCTTCTTCCAGAGTTTACTATCCTCTGAATTCACTGCTTCCCTGACAGTTATGGGAAAATCATCAGTAATAGATAAAGAAAAATTGGAACGAAAATTAGGTGGACTATACCTTTCTGATTGCCTTCTATCTCTCACTGATCTCCTCAATACTGGGGTATGAGGTTCTTCTTATTCTTCTTCTTCTTCCTCTTCTTCAGATGATTAAGATTTTGCATCATCCAACTCAAGCTCTATTTTCTTAGGTTCGTCTTGCATTGGTAGGAATTCCTGTTTGGACACATCTTTTACCTCTCTGATAACAACATCTCGACTATAAATGGTTTTCTTGGTTTCTGGGTTCCAAAGCTTATAACCTTTCACACCATCTTTATAACCAATAAAGATACAATTTTCAACCTTTTTATCCAGCTTACTTCTATTTTCCTTTGGAACATGTACATAAGCATCACAACCAAACACTCTAATATGTTGAAGAGAGGGTTTCTTTCCAGACCATACCTCATGTGGAGTTTTATCATCCAACGTTGATGAAGGTGATTGATTGACCAGGTAACATGCTGTACCCACTGCCTCTGCCCAGAATTCTTGTCCTGATCTGACATCACTAAGCATGCTCCTTGCTTTTTCCATCAGTGTCCTGTTCATCCTTTCTACAACTCCATTTTGCTGAGGAGTGTATAGAGTAGTCTTTTCCCTTGCTATACCACACTTCTTAAAAAATTCTTCGAATTCATTTCCGCAGAATTCTCCACCATTATCTGTTCTCAATACCTTTATTTTCTTCTCTATCTAATTTTCTACCAGAGCCTTAAACTCTTTAAATTTATCAAATACCTCGGATTTCTTTCTAAGAAAATAAATCCATGTGTTCCTTGAAAAATCATCTATGAATGAAACATAATACATGGATTTACCTAGGGATGGAACAAGAATAGGTCCAAACACATCATTGTGTATCAACTCTAAGATCCTCTTTTATCTTGTAGCACTAGATGGGAATCTTACTCGATTATGTTTAGCATATATGCAATGTTCACATAAATCAAAATCCAGAGTGAAATTAGACATACCTTCAACCATACCTTTACCGTGTAGTGTTTTAAGGCCCTTTTCTCCAATATGTCTTAGTCTTTGATGTCACATCATGGTCTTCTTTTCAGGGACAATATTGGTCTTGTCTTCTTTATTTATCTGTTTAGGGACAACAGAACTGTTACACCCATTAGTATAAGTTCTTCCCAACAATTTGTATAGATTTCCACACCGAACTCCCCTCATTAATACCATTTCTCCTCGTACGATCTTAAAAGTGTTCTTTCCAAATACAGTATCCAATCCTACATCATCCATCTTTCTTATAGATATTAGGCTCCCAGATAGTTTTGGAATGTGCAGAACCCCAGGAAGTGTTCTAATCCTTCCATCCTTTAGCAACAACTTAACCCTTCCACGTCCCAAGATTTTTATTGTCGATTCATATCCTAGGAATACATCACCACCATCATATTTTTCATATTTAGAGAACCAATCCCTGTGAGGAGTCATATGGTATGATGCACCCGAGTCGATCAACCATACATCACGGTTTGCAAGTGTACTTGTAGATTCCAGGTAAACATCACATCCTTTTTCAGTGGAGGTTTTCACCTCTGTGGAAGAGGTACTATCAGATCCATTTGGTTTTTCAACCTTCTTTGACTTGCAATCTTTCTTATAATACCCTATTTTACCACACTTCCTGTTGATTAAGGTTGGTTGTCATTGATGCCAACCCTTAAAGAAAGACCTGTAGCACAAAGGCTTGGGTAATGGACCCAATAGTGTTTGATGTAAATATGACTCATTATTGTTTTGTCATGGTTGATAAAAAGTAAATATGGATGAACTCCAAAGTGGTCCCCTTATGGTGAAAGCCCTCATGGGAAGACACTTTGTGCAGTAAGAGAACCCATGATTAATTATGGAGTAATGAGATGAAGGAAAGTGAATTTGTCAGGGAAAATATCCTATATGGATAGTGCCTGTCATTTCATTTCCGGTGGTATGTGGAACGTCACATAATTCCTCATGGTTAGAGAGTTATGGCCATGAGAAGTTGGAGACCACAGGTTTGGGTAAGGGACCCAAGTTTGTTTGATGGCTAACGGTATGAGTTATGATATATTTTCAGATAATACTATTATATATGGATAGTACATGTCATGCCATTTTTGGTGGTATGTATAACGTCACATAACTTCTCACGGTTTGAGAGTTATGGCCTTACGAAGTTGGAGGACCTTCATATGTCATCTAGAAGCCCCAAAAGGTCAAAGCAATCAAAGTGGTTTAAGAGATTTTAAAAGGTAAATAATAAAGTGAAGTGATGAGTGTATTATAATTCAAAGTGAATACAAAATAAATTATTTCAATAATAATTTTAAT
>ML786335.1:1126194-1145856 GCA_009831015.1 Picea engelmannii | reverse complement strand
CATAAATGCACTTTTGAATGGTCTCAGTGATACGATATTCACCAAAGTTGCACATTGTAAATCTTCTAAAGAGATTTGGGACAAGCTTCGAAATATTTATGAAGGAGATTCAAAAGTCAAAACAACAAAGCTTCAAACTTACAAAAGTCAATTCAAACAACTAAAAATGAAGAAAGATGAAGATATCACATCCTACTTCTTATGAGTAGATGAAACAATGAATGCAATCATATGATTGGGAGAAGAAATTGAAGAATCTGTAATTATTCAAAAGGTACTAAGATCTCTTCCTATGAGATTCAACCCTAATATATCAACACTAGAAGAAATATCGGATCTAAACTCAATAAGCATGGCCGAATTGCATGGAATCCTCACAGCATATGAGATGAGAAATGAATAGGAAAATCCAGATGTAAAAGAAGCAACCTTCAAAGCATCCAAAAGATCAAAGCAAAAGAAAAAGGAACAAGAAGAATATAGCAGGAACAATGACGTCTCAGAAGATGATGAAGAAGTGGCCAACTTCGTCAAAATACTGAACAAGGGAACCAACGGTAGGTACAGAGGTAAGCTTCCTTTAATTTGTTTCAATTGTGATGGTATTGGTCATTTTGCTAACAAATTTCCTCATAAGAAAAAGAGAAATGATGAAGGTTACTCAAAAGCTAGACAAACATATAAAGGTAAAAGAACTACAAAGAAAGTTTTCAAGAAAAACTTTTGCACCAAAGAAGACATCTCATCATCAAATGAAGATGAATTCAGTGACAGTGAAACAGGGAGAGTTCTATTCATGGTAGTAGAAGACTCTGATAAAGAAGACTCTGAAGAAGAATATGAAGAAGCATATGAAGAAGAAATTGAAGAGGCAGAAGTTGACTTCCGAGAATAATTAATGAGTGCCATAGAAGTTATCAGAAGAGAAAAGAAGAAAAACAAGAAACTACAAGCAGAACTAGATAAGAAAAAAGACACTCAAAAACTAGAACAAATGATTACAAAATTGAAGGTTCAAATAGAAGAAGATAAAATAATTGAAGAAGCACTCAAAGAACATCTAGAAGGAAAGGACGAGATAATTGGAAACCTGGAAGTAGAGATTGTCACAATAAGAAAGGACATTCAAAAGAAATATATGCAGAATAGATCAAAAGTTCCAGATGACATTATTAGCTGTCAAAAATATTATCTTGACAAGTCCAGACTTGGATACAATCAAACAGAAAAGGGATCAAGCTCTAAAACAACAGAGCAGGAAACAAATCCAAAAAGTTATACAGAAACAATCAAAGGGGATAAAAAGATATACAAGGAAGATTACAGGGACACTCCTCCTCTGAAAAGATTCAGATTTCAGAATCAACAATAGATAGACAGGCCTCAAGAAGAAGAAGGATTCATAAGAGCACCTCCTTTCATAAGATCTTCAGCTACCATGTATCAAACTATATTTTTTGGTTTATGTTATGCTTGTAATAATTTTGGACATAAATCTGTAAATTGCAGAGATAACAACAGGAACAATAACTACTTTGAGAGCCATACACAAAGGGATTATTCAAGAAGACCTAGTGAAACACAAAGAAAAAGTTACTGTTGGACACACCTACCACACTTAGAGGGGGGGTGAATGAGTGTGGGGATCTTTTTCCAAAACTTCCCTCTTGCACAAAACTCATCAATTAGCATTCAACATTTATTCATTATGCATTGTTGTCATTTATAACCAGTTAGATGTAGGCACATATCAACAACATATATCAACAATATATCATCAACAAGTCATCATCACAATGGACACAAAGAACACAAGATGTATGTACAATTTTTTTTTTTTTGCGGACTACAATCCTTGTGTTTATCAGCAACAACTGAATAGAGTACAACTCTACAAGAGCACCATCTCTATATGAAAGACTCGGCTTACATTCTCAGCACCAACTGAGATGAGGCAAAAATCCTCAACAGATATCAATTTGTCAACAGGTATGCGACCTATCATTAGTGCAGCCCGCATGTGCACGTTCTCTGGCTCACTACAGCCTGTGTGTGAATGCAGCCAGTGTATAATGTAACAAGTGTATGCTCTTGAGCACTTAGGGTTTTTCTTTGCTTCGCATGCTCAGATCCTCTACAACCTGCAATCACTTTCTCTTCTATCTTCCACTATCCAAACTGACCCATAGCCAGTCACAATACATCCAAGCTCTCCAATATCTTGCTCATGCTCCACAACAAATCAATATGAATGCTATCTCAATCATGTATAAACAACTAGTGTACCATAGTAATCATGTCACTACAAAATCACAAGAGTGCTGCTCACTCCATCCATCAAATCAACCAAATTGAGCCACATCATAGAATCCATACCAAGAATGCCCTAAGCATTCACAACATATCGAACAATAGCATCTATCAAGACAATAAGGTAACCATACCAGTGTCTTAGTGATAGATCTGAGGCCATAGAATGTAGATCTGGAACCTACCTCATCATGCAAGAGCTTGGCACCAGCTCAAACACAAATCTCCATGAAGTTATTCAGTCCACGCTCCCTGTACATAGTCAACCCTTGTGTACACTCACCCTATACATAGCTAGCCCACGTATACACACACCCTATAAACAGACAACCTGCGTGGGCATCAGAAAATAGGGTTTTTTGTGACTATGAGACTTTTTCCGTCAAGATCTCCGACATTGCCGAAAATTTGATGCATCCATGAGATCCTCCTCTCGCTCTCTTCCTCAGAATAGATCTTCAATCATGCTCAAGAGATCCACACCAATAATATTCTCTCACAAGAATCTCTCCATTAATACTCCAAAATATATTACCAAGAAGCTCTCCATTGATCCACAAAAGGGATTCTTACCAAATGTGCATTTTACAAGAGTTCCTAGCTTCTTATTTATACTTTCATCTTCTAAGTCACTTAACCCATTTTTAGGTTACTTAACCCATTTCTAGGCCACTTAACCTATTTTCCTTATTTTAGGGTTAACCACTTTCCATGAATAGAAAGTTCTCCAATACTTTATCATTTAAATATTCCTTCTTGATTTTGTCACTTTACTTTGTCATTTAAATAATCCATCTTGATTTGTCAATTTAATTTATCATTTAAATAATGATTTCTTATTTTCAAGAAATTTTACTTCTTTGACCTTTTGGGGCTTCAAGCCTTCATATGGGGGTCCTCCAACTTCATAAAGCCATAACTCTCAAACTGTGAGGAGTTATGTGACATTCCACATACCACCAGAAATGGCATGTCAAACACTATCCATCTAGGATAGTTTCACCAACAACTTCATTGATCTTAATCTCATTATTCCACATACAAGCATGGGTACTCCAACCATTCCTCTAGGATAAATCATTCCATAAAGCGTCTTCCCGTGAGGGATTTCACCATAAGGGGACCACTTTGGAGTTCATCCATTTGTGCACCTTATCAACCATGGTAAGACACTAATGATTCATTTTTGTATCGATTGGTTTCCACTTGGACATATATTATTCTCATCAAGGGCATCATATCAATCAATTACTTGACATCATTCAATGACATCAATCAAACCATACCTATTTACATATGATCCAACACTCTCCCAAATAATCAAACCATTGGCATCAATGACAAACCATTTGTATCAATGACAAACCATTAGCATCAATGACAACATGATCCAACAGTTACAACAGGTTTGAATCCTTGAGCACTGAAGTGGAATGTTACAAATGTAACTATTTTGGACACATGGCCAAAAGTTGCAGAATGACAGTCCCTCCTAAAGAAGCTCAATAGAGTCACAAGCAAGAATCTCAGAAAATGACATGGATATGAAAGCAAGATCAGTATAGCAATGAATAACGCACAGTCGCTCTACAAGCTAAACAGAAGAAACGTGGTTGGTATGTTGATAGTGGATGTTCAAAACACATGAAAAGAGATAGAGACAAGTTTCTTACATTACGAGAGGAAATAGATGGATCAGTTTCCTTTGGAAATGATGATTCATCCAAAATCATTGGAAAAGACACAGTCTGAATTGGGAACAAGAATGAAAAGGCAGAAAATGTTCTACTAGTAGAAGATATGAAACATAATCTTTTAAGTGTGAGTCAAATGTGTGACCAAGTTCATAAACTTACTTTCGATTCATAAAAGTGTGAGATAAGAAAATAAGGTTTAGGGAAATTGGTCGCTACATTTGCAAGATCTTCAAGCAACATATATGTGTTAAGTGAAATTGGAAATGAAAAGTGTTGTCTAGGAAAGGAAGATGAAAGTTGGATATGGCACAGAAGAATGGGTCACATGCATTTTAAAAACCTTGTCAAAGTCAACAAAAGAGAAGCAGTCCGAGAAATACCCCAGATCACGAAACCAACCAACACTTTATGCAAGCATTGCCAACAAGGAAAGCAAACAAAGACCAGGTTCAAATCAAAGGAATATTCAACAACAAAACCACTAGAAATTGTGCATACTGATCTAGTTGGACCAACTACAACAAAAGGCTTAAAAGGTGAGAGATACTTTATGTTATTAGTTGATGATTATATAAGAATGACTGCAGTTTTCTTTCTAAATAACAAATCAAAATCTTTTGAAAATTTCAAGATCTACAAGGAAATGGTTGAAAATGAGATGGATATATGAATCAAATGCTTAAGATCAGATAATGGAGGAGAATTCACCTCAAAGGAATTTATGGACTACTGCAGCAATCATGGAATAAAAATGCAATTCTCCGTCGCTAGGACACCTCAACAAAATGAAGTTGTTGAAAGAAAGAATAGGACAGTACAAGAAATGGCTAAAACAATGATAATGGATTCAAAGTTGACCTATATTTTTTGGACACAGGAAGTGCATACAACAGTTCACATTCAAAACAAAGTAATGCTCAGAAACAACACTTATAAAACTCCATATGAGCTATGGAAAGGAAGACCAACAAATGTGAAGCACTTGAGAGTTTTTGGAAGCAAATGCTACATCAAAAGAGAAGATGGTAGAATGAGAAAGTTTGACTCTCTTGTGGACAAATGAATACTTGTTGGTTACTCAAGTACAAGGAAAGCATACAAGTGTTACAATCTAAGATTAAACAAAGTTGTGGAAAGCATAAACATAACAGTTGATGAAATAGGCAGACCAGAATCAAAGAAAGAAGAAAACAAATCAATGTAACAACTTTTTGAAGAAGAAGATGAAAAAGAAGAAGAAGATGAAGAGAATCCGACAGAAGTAGAAGAGAAAGTTCAACAAGTATCTCCAAAGACACCTAGCAAATGAGTATAGAAGAATCATCCTTCAGATTAGATTATTGGAAACAAAGATGCAGGAGTTGAGACTAGAAGAAAAATCCATTCACTAGAACAAACACACCTATCACTCTTATCTACAATTGAACCAAAATGTTTTGAAGAAGCCAACAAGGATGAATTTTGGAATAAGGCCATGGATGAAGAATTGGATCAAATAGAGAAAAATGACACTTGGGAATTGGTTCCAAGACCAAAGAATAAGAATGTGATCGACACAAAATGGGTTTTCAGGAATAAATTGAATGAAGATGGATAGGTTACAAGGAACAAAGCTAGATTGGTATGTAAAGGATATGCACAGATTGAAGGAATCGACTTTTAAGAGACATATGCCCCAGTTGCTAGAATGAAAGAATTTTTTTTTCTTTTAGCTTATGCATGCTCCAAAAATGTTAAAGTATATTAGATAGACGTAAAATCAAATTTTCTAAATGGAGAACTTGAAGAAGAATTCTACATTGAACAACCAGAAGGATTTCAATTGTCAGAGAACACAGACTATGTGTGTAAATTAAAGAAGGCCTTGTATGGTCTAAAATAGGCTCCTAGAGCATGGTACTCCAGACTAGATAAGTATCTACAACAAGTATGGTTCAGAATAGTAAGTGCAGACAACAACCTCTACATCAAGGTAAGTCAAGGTAATAATTTATTAATTGAAGTTTATGTTGATGATATTATTTTTGGTAGTGATGATGACAGATTAAGCCAGAAATTTGCAAAAGACATGCATAGTGAATTTGAAATGTCATTACTTGGAGAACTATCATTCTTTTTGGGACTTCAAATACGTCAAAGAAACCAAGGAATTTTTATTTCTCAAACCAAGTGTATCAAAGAAATGCTAAAGAGGTTCGAAATGGAATATTGCAAACCATTTATCACTCCCATGAAAACCAGTTGTAAGTTGAGCAAAGATGATGATTCAAATTCTATAGATCAGAGGCAATATAGGTCAATGATTGGAAGCCTACTATATGTGACAACATCCAGACCAGATGTAATGCAGGCAGTTGGACAGGTGTCCCAATTTCAAGAAACACCAAAGGAATCACACATGTATCCAAGGAACAGAAGAGTTTGGATTATGGTATCCAAAAGGAAAAGATCTATCACTTATGGCCTACACAGATGCAGATTGGGCAGGTTGTATTGATGACCGACGAAGCACTAGTGGAGCAACGTTCTACTTAGGTGAGTGTTTGGTATCATGGATAAGAAAGAAATAATCATCGATATCTCTATATACAGTCAAGGCAAAGTATATTACAGCAACAACATGTTGTACACAGGTTCTTTGGATGAAACAAACTTTGACAGACATACAGTTTGAGTATGATGAGCCCATTCCAATATATTGTGATAATACAAGTGCCATCAATATCTCAAAAAACCTAATGATGCACTCCAAGACTAAGCACATTCCAATCAAGTATCACTTTCTACGAGAACAATTTGCAGAAAAGAACATCATAGTTGAGTATGTGGGCACAAAAGAACAAGTGCCAGACATCTTTACAGAACCACTTCCACAGGAAGCCTTTGAATATCTTCGCCAAAGACTTGGAGTTATTTCTACTCCAAAAATGAATTTTTTTTTAATGTTTTTTGAATTCTTATCTTATATGGCTTATATGTACATGAGGAAGAACCATAAGAGGACAGTCTGTCATGGGGAGGAACCCCGGATGGAAAGATACCTTTTCCATTGATGACAAAGGGGGAGAGATTTATCAGATGCAGAGGAAAGAGGCATCCGTAGCACAAAGGTTTGAGTAATGGACCCAATAGTGTTTGATGTAAATATGACTCATTATTTTTTTTTCATGGTTGATAAGAAGTAAATATGGATGAACTCCAAAGTGGTCCCCTTATGGTGAAATTCTTCACGGGAAGACGCTTTGTGCAGTAAGAGAACCCATTCTTAATTATAGAATAATGAGATGAAGGAAAGTGAATTTTTCAGGGAAAATATCCTATATGGATAGTGCTTGTCATGTCATTTCCGGTGGTATGTGGAACATCACATAATTCCTCACGGTTAGAGAGTTATGGCCATGAGAAGTTGGAGACCCCAGGTTTGGGTAATGGACCCAAGTTTGTTTGATAGGTAATGGTATGAGTTATGATACATTTTAAGATAATACTATTCTATATGGATAGTACATGTCATGCCATTTTTGGTGATATGTAGAACGTCACATAACTCCTCACGGTTTGAGAGTTATGGCCTTACGAAGTTGGAGGACCCTCATATATCATCTAGAAGCCCCAAAAGGTCAAAGTAATTAAAGTGGTTTAAGAGATTTTAAAAGGTAAACAATAAAGTGAAGTGATGAGTGTATTATAATTCAAAGTGAATAAAAAATAAATTATTTCAATAATAATTTTAATGGAGAAATTAGAAGTGGACCCAACCCTAAAATATGGAAAGTGGGGCCAAGTGACCTAGAAGATGTTTTTAAGGAAGCTACTTGGAGAGTATAAATAAGAGGAAAGGCTCTCTCATTTGAATTAAACTTGAGAATATTGAATATCTATAGGTTTCTGAGGTATACAAATGATATCTAAGCTGGAATTTTGAGGAAAGTGGAGAAAATAAGGCCTAAATGCAAGGAAGGATAAATTCTTTTGATGGTGCTTTCTAAGGTATGTTATTTTCAGGTCATCTCACCATTTTCGCTATAACATTTTTTATATAATGATCCAGATCCTGAGATTTCTATGCAAGTGATAAAACATATCCAAGTATCGTTTGTTAAAAATTCAGCTTTTGGGTCATTGTATTTTTGGATTTACACTATGTGGAAAATAGGGTTTGTGGTCAGTCCTGAAACTAGTCAAAATCAGGTGTTTCGGGTAAAAACGTCATAAATTCTTCATAACAGATCTAAATTTAGTGAGACAAAATGTGTTGGTTAGGATACATTCTGTATTCTTCATAATATTTTCAGATCATTTCATCAAACATTTTGTGCGGGGCATGCTCTACAAGGTCGCTCTCTAGAATAAGCCAGAATTCAACAAGGTATGCCATTTTTGCTATAACTCCTTTTATGAGAGGTTCCAAGTAGTGCCACTTGGAGGAATTAAATTAAACACACTGAGGAACATTATGTATCATTTTCAGATATTTATACATTACAGGTTCAAAGTTATGATTACTTCAAGCTAGGGTTGTTGACTAATCCAAAACTAGGCATGTGAGACTAAAGAAAAGTTTGATGAAAATGATAGTCTCTTGTTTTTAAAATTAAGGAAGGTTTGCAGGAATGTGATCATATACACCAGGTCTATTACAAAGCTACAAATCAGATTTGGATGATGAAATTTATGAGGATGTTTGGTTGAGGTACATGTTGAGTACATGGTTGAGACAAGTAGTTGATGAGTTGACACATACATGAGGTGTATAGTTGATGATGTTGGTACATATTGATGAGTAGTTGACACATTATTGGTGCATACTTGGTACATGGTTGGATGAACTTGTTTATGGTATAGGTTGATTGTATGTTGGTGCATGGTTGATGCACTTGTTTATGGTACAGGTTGATGCATGGTTGATGCACTTTTTTATGGTACATGTTGATTACAGGTTGACTACAAGTTGAGGTACAGGTTGATGCATGGTTCATATTTATTGGTATAGGTTTACAATGATATATCTCATATTGATAGTGTGACAATGGTTCCATCATTCTACTTCTACTTCAGGGTGGTAGGATGGGGCAAGGACAGGTGGTTGTAGCCACCTTTCGGTTGTATCCGGAGAACATTGGGGGTTGTAGCCTCCTTCTGGTTGTAGCTAGAGATTTGGGGAGTTGGATATTCCCTCAGGTTGTAGCCTAAGAAACTAGGGGGTTGGATCCTCCTTCTAGTTGCAGCTGGAAAACAAAGGAAGTTGGTGCTTCCAATGAATGTAATTCTTCAAGACATATAAGAAAAAGCATTCTGTGGTTTTCTCCTGATTTGGGTTTCCACGTAAAACACTAGTGTACTGTGCATGTGTGTGATTGTTTATTTATTATTGCTCATTATTGGATAATAATTCTACATTGATATAACATTTGAAGAAAAGGGATTATAATTATGTTATTACTGATTAACCCCACCCTCTCAGTAATCCAACACTTCTAACATTTCCTCAAAGATTTTTCGTGAGACTTAGATCTACCTGTAGATTTAGCTCCACCCCGAAGGCTTTCCAGGGTTCATATCTTGGGTACGAACTCTTAAAAATAAAGCATTTGTGCTATGACTATCCATGCTTTTCCACCTCATCCATTTAGATAACAAGGATGAAACTACATCCTCATACGTCAATGTAGATTGAGTGGTACTACCAATTGCTACAACCATATTATCCCAAGAGTCTAGCAAAGAACATAACAAATTAATACACTTATCTTCTTCTGCAATTGTAATATTAACAGAGACAAGTTGACTTACCAGAGTATTAAAGGCATTTATATCTTCTGTCACATAATCTCCATCTTCCATCCTAATATGATACAACTTATTTTGAAGAAACAACTTGTTTACGAGGGACTCTGATTGATACAAATTCCCCAACTTATCCCATAGTTCCTTGGCTATAGATTCTCCCGAGACATTCAACAAAACCAAATCTATCAATCAGAGTCGAATATTACTCCTTTCTCTTATGTCAAACGTCTCCCAACCTTCCTTCGACATACCAATAGGTGGTGTGCTGGTAGTTTGTGTACTCGTAGGTTGTGTATCGATAGCCTGTGTGCTGGTAGACGATGTACTAGTAGGCTATGTACTAGGATCCACAATGATCCATTATTCGTTGTCTACAAGAAGGTCCTCCGTATTCAGCTTCCACAGCTAAAAGTTTTTACCGTTGAACTTCTCTATCTTGATTCTAGAAGAACTCACCATTCCTCTTTCTGCACTCAAATCACCACTGCAAAATCTCCCACTAAACCCAGGTTTATCACAGAACCAAGATAAACTTGATCTATCAAGACCAAGCCAAACCCTCAACAACAAAGGCGTCCCTCTGAAGCCAAAAACGAGCTCTGATACCACATGTAAGTTTTAAACCTGTAAAGTAAAGCAATGCATATAGATTCTTAAGAAAACCATAATTTAATCAATGGCTCATTCACATAGTACAAAGAGATATATATTGAAAACCCTCAACTGGGAAAACCTTTCTTATATTCATTATATTGAATTTCACCATTCACTATACAATATATACAATGTTCTTAGGTATTTCGTAGATACCAAAACCCTAATCCATAAAACCGAGATTATTTTTAGTAAACTGCTAAAAATAGAAAAATTGTGAGACGCAGTTGTCATATCTGATGAGCCCACACACACACATGCAAAGAATATAACACATACCCAACATTGCACACTACAAAAACATATGTATGCAGATATCTTTTTCTTTTTTCTTCAGTTCCCAAAAAGCATAGTTTCAGGTCCCAACAATGGAACCATTTGTTGGCACAAGGGTAGACCCAGGGTTCAATGCTTTAACAATGCACCAACAAAACCCTAACTATTGACCCTTTTGGAAATACTTACGAAGCAGATGAAGTCTCACCCAAGGTAAAAGCAGGGGGGTTGCAAGACTCAAGTGTCTACAACCAAGCTGGGACATAGATCTGTGATTACAATACTTAGCAGGGCACTTAGCCAACAAACCAATGTAGTAACACTAAACCCTTAATACAAACCAATGTAGTAACACTCAAGATATAATACTTCCCGTCGCTTAGCACACAACATTATCTTAGATGTATAATTCATTCACATCATTAAGCACTAAGATACAACATCGGATGCATTAATTATACATAACATCAACAACATCGCACAAAGAACATCAACACAATATATTTGTGGTTCACCCTAGTGTGGGGTTATGTCCACCAAATTCTTCTTCTTATTATTTATTAGTCTACAATCTCTTACATGCATCTTCTCCCATCACCAAAGCCACAGAGCCAAGCCTCACACTGGACAGGTGATTTGCGCACAACACACTAGATCCACCTTCCTCAAAATCAGGTCGAGGCATAGAGCCAACTCCTTGATAGAAGAAATCCTTACACAGTCTATCTGCACAAAGCCTCTTACAATAACTTGCACTTAGCTCTGCAAGTCTCAACACATAGTATGCACAAAATCCAACAACTATTCTTTGCACTCAACAACCTTTACATATTCTTGCATGAAGCCAACTTAGACAGACCTCGCTCTAAGTCCTATCTAGTTATTTATACATTACAAAAAGGTCTAAGCATGGGTAAACCCATGGGATGACATCCCATACCTATTACATAAACCCTAATAACCATTTGCTAGGTACACAAGCCCACAAAATGAGTGAGATCTCACGATCTCCGCTCTGCCCGGGTGCTCCATCTTCGACCAACCTGTCGAAGTCCCAAAAATGGTCAAACACGACCAATGTTTCCTCAAAACTTAGTCGAGGGCCAACACTCATATTTCATGATATCATAACCATATTTGGATGACCGAATATCCTTATGAGTGATCAAGGTACACACTTCATTAACAAAACCATTGAAGCCTTGACTCAGGAGTTTGAATTTCACCATCATAAGAGCACACCATAACACCCATAGGAGAATGGTACAGTTGAATCTTTCAATAAGATCTTGGAGAGAGCGTTGACCAAGATTTGCAGTGTTAACAAATATGATTGGGATTTAAGAATTCCAACAGTATTATGGGCTTATCAAATTACTTGCAAAAATTTAACAACGCTGACTCCATTTAAGTTAGTTTATGGCTTGGAAGCAGTAGTCCCTATGGAATATTTAGTTCCCAACTTAATAATTGCATCATTTATAGGTATGGATGATACATCCATTGTTCAAGACAGGCTTGCACAATTGATGGAACTATAGGAAGACAGGCTTATTTTAGGATTTCATTAGCAGGTACAAAAAGAATGAGAAAAGGCTTACCATGATAGACATATTAAGAGAAAATCATTTAAGCAAGGAGATTTGGTATTTTTATATGAAAACAAGTTCATGAAGCATATAGGGAAGTTCAGGACACATTAGTGTTGGCCACTATAATTGTTTATTAATTAAAACAATCAAGTGTCACATAAATTGTCAACCCAGGGAAGTCTATTTATTTCAAAGGAAATCACAAATTGTATATGCTCAATCTCAAAAGCAATCCAAAGTTGTAGTAAAAGTTACACTCATCACACCTTGCTTTGAACAGACTGAAGTTCTACCTTGAATTACAGTAAAAGAAATCTATCTATTGCAGAGTTTAAGATTCAAAGGAAAATAATTATCAGAAGAATCCTGGATTACATTAAGAAACAACAACCTAGGAAAAATGAACCTTTCAACTTACTGCAAAGAAGACTAACTATTCTGTAACAAAGAATAGGACCCTATTCCCCAAAGAAGGAATCTTCAGCACCTGTCTCTGACTATCACACTTTCATAAACTCATTCTACAAACAGAATTACCAATCAAAATGATTAACAATTACCTATGAATGAATTGTATGAAAACGATGTAACAATCAGTGGAAACAGAGTTTCAACAAAACAAAGTGTTAACAAGGTATGAATAAAAACAATACTAAAACACTACAAAAACTAATGGGTGAATCTTGTGAAGAAGTTGGGCCCTCTCCTTCTTACAAGATTCCCCAGAAATGAAAGGAACTAAGAAGAAATGCTCAGAATGATCTTTTATTCATCTATACAATGTGACAAGTTACAATATCAAAAGTGAACATGATCCTTCTTTGTAATTCCCTTCTACCTAAGCCTTCCGTAAATCTCCCTTCTAATGTTGATTTCTCCCCTATTTAAAGAGGAGAATCCTCTTAATACAATTAAGCATAAACTTACATGTGTATATACAAATCCTATTCTTAGTATGATCTAATCTTTTATGCTGGAATAGGATATTCTGATCTTCCATAGAAAAATGTTGTTACAGTGGTTGTAATGGTGCTGGCTTGAGGTACAACTGTTGCGGTCAGTGTAACAACTCTTTTAATTATCTTTTCTTTGTTACTGTTGTATATGAAATACTATTTTAGCATCACAAATCACAGACTGTTTCAGAAACGGGATTTGTGTAATGTTTGACTGTTTGAACAACATGGTCTTCAAGCAACAACGATGGTTGTAATGGTGTTGTCTTGAGGTACAGCTATTGCAGCCAGTGTAACAACTCTTTTAATTATCTTTTCTTGTTACTGCTATATGTGAAATATTGTTTCAGCATCGCAAATCACAGACTGTTTCAACAATGGGATTTGTGTATTGTTTGACTGCTTCAACAACGTGGTCTTCAAGCAACAACGATATATTAACTGCAGTCTTCAAACTATTTTAGCAACTATATATTTCTGATTAATGGCTAAGTATGAAAGTAATGTAAAATTGCATGTAAAACAAATTAAACATATAGCAAAGAGAAGAAACGTTATATACCTTCGGAAAAATAGATTAAGGTGATAATGTAGGCTTAAATATGAGTGGGAGAAGGATGTAATGATAGCAAAAAGTATGATCAAAAAGGTACATTATAGGGTCCTAACAATTGGCTTGGGCCATTCAAACTTTCCCATGTTACGGAAGGAGGAGCTACGTAGTTGAAGACATTTAATGGAGAATGGAAGGATGGTCTAGTAAATGGGAGCCAATTGAAGTTTTATCATGACAACCAGTTGCCTCACATCTCTCAGTAAAAGAAAAGGAAGAAGGGTGTAGGTACCAAGTGTATTTGAAATTGGGTACCAGACACAAAAAATATAGTATGCACATGATAGGGAGTGACAAAGCAGAAAGCACAGGCTGCTCTGTGTAGTCTGCAGTTGAAGTAAAGAAGAAGGCTCAATATTGCAGTGACTCGAGATGAGTCACTTGTGAGTGTTGGGGGAATGTTGGCCCTTGTTTATGAATTAAGAAAGAAAGCAAATATTAAGGAAGAAAAAATATGAAGTACAAAGTGCGTGGAAGGCACATAAACTCTGGAAGGGTCAAAGTGGTTAAAGAAGAAGAAAAGAAGGAATGAAGTAAGGAAACTCAAGTCAGTGACAAAGAAGATACAGGAATATAAAGCATCAAAGAATATGGATCATGGACAACTCAACAAGTGGAATAAGACACCAATGAATGTTTTGGATCACCTTGTGGAAAAGAAGGAAGGATAAGCTGGCGAAGCACTGAAAATATGGGTCGTGTGTACCTAGGGTTTTGACACCTAGACTTTGGTCTAAGGTTGTCCGAGAGTCATGTAATATATAAATAAAGGTCTAGAAGTGTTTAGAGGGTTGGTCATATTGTTATTTTTCATTTTTGGTTATGATTACTTATTATTATTATTGTTGTTGTTGGTGATAGCAATATTGAGTTTGTATTTTGGATCTTCAGTTGGGTGCGAAGATCAACCCTGCAGTTGGGTGCATAGGGAGGGAAGAGAAAGAGAGAAAGAGAGAGAGAAATGCAACTAAGTGCATAGATAGAACTGTATGTTTTCATATAGTATATCAAGAAACACAATTCTGTGGACATAGCCATAGGGAGAGGGTGAACCACGTAAATCTTGTTGTTCTTTGTGGTTGATGTTGTGTTATCTGTTATCTATTATACTGTTATTGCATGGTTGTTTTCCTTATTAAAGATAGAAGGTATAAGATAACTTTGCGGAGCTAAGTATAAGACTGTTAAGGGATCTATAGGGTTATATTATGTTGTTGTTGTGGATTCACCTCGCATTTCCTCAGCTTGTAGACACCTGTGTCCTGCAACCCCCTATAACTACTTCAGGTGAGACTTCATCTTCTTCGCAGGTGTTCTCGAAAGGTCCTGTAGTTAGGGCGTGTTGGTTCATTGTTAGAGTTGAACCCTGGGTATGCCCCTGTGTCAAAAATAAGTAATCAATTTGGTTTTAAATGTTGTTTTGAGTCTATCATTTGGGTGTGCTAAGATCTGATTATACCTAGAAAACCCATCTAAAAATGACATCATTTCGGATCCAAAAAATGATTGAAGAATTCGTTCCATAGAAGGTAATGAAAATTATCTTTTTCAGAAGCTCTATAATGAAAGTTATCTTTTCCACAAGGCTAGACACCCATTTGGAATGTCTTACCAGAAAATAATTTTATCTTTTAAAAGCTTATTCAGTTCATTTCTGATTTGTGATTAAATATTTGGATGGATCTTTCTAAGTTTTTGTTGTACAAGTTTTTCTTCTAAAAGCATAGGAGTTCTATGTTGAATTATGGATGTATCAAAAAATTTTAAGTCAGAATACGACCATGCGAAATCATCCTTGTATTTTTTGATAAGATCAATGAAGGTGATCCTTTCAAAAGATGTAGAACCTAAACCCAAGTTAATATTTTGAGGATCCTTATCTTTACCCAAATTAATAATCTCAGCATTCATAGTAGGGCTATTAGTTTTTCAATTGGTTGGTTCCTTGAATTTGTCTTTGAGATCATAAAAATATTCTAACTTAACCACATACTTGGGAATGATGTTTTTAGATTTTTGTTCATTACATTCAAGGGATTGATTCAAATCATGATCATGAGAGTGTTAATCAATGATTTTACCATCATATGTTCCCTTTGAAGTGGGTAAATTAATAATATCTTCATCAACATTAAAAACTCACCAATTAGTAATATTGTCTGGTATTGAAGGTTTAAAAATCAATTCTACTAAAAATATATTAGGACTGAAATCTTTAGGAGGAATAAGATTTGAAGCAACATTTTCTAACAATAAACACTATCATTTTGAAAAATCAAAATAGCAGTAATGTTAAACGTAAAAAATTTGCAAATGAGGTCTTGTACTAATTGTTGGTAATTCCTCAAATGATTGGAAATAAAATGAATTATATTTCTTACCTGTTTAATAATGATTTTTGAATCAGCAAACACCAAGATATCTGGAACATTCATCGTGACATCCTTCTTTAAACCCTATACCAGTGCTTCATACTCAACAATGTTATTAGTACATTGAAATTCAATTCTACATGTTAACATAGTTTTATCTCCATTAGGATTAACCAAAATGCAACCTGCACCAGATCCATCATTTGATTTTGAGCCATCAAAGTATAATTTTCAAAATGGGTATTTTACAGAGGTATTTACACAATTATCTACAAAGTCTACACAACGAGAAAGATCAGTTTGAGAAAAGTTTTCAATAATTTTTGAAACAGAGTTTCGTTGAAACGAACAAATCTAAACAACAAAATTCCTGAAGAATGAAGCAGTTGATTAATTTCCTATAATGGAATTGTCAAAGATATCAGGTTCATTTTTCCCTTCGAGATTGGTAACATTGAATTTCATATGTTTTTCTCTATTGATCCTGATCTTGTTAGTTTTACCATTATAAGGAAGTCAAAGGTGTGACCAATCCATGGATAATTAACCATTAAGTTTTGCAGGCCAATCTCAAATTAAAATCAAACAATAAGCATCAGTAATGTCAACAATTATAATATCAATTATTTAAAATACTTTAGGATTGGAATAAATTATGATCATAACCTCTTTTATTTATCATAAGACCTTTACTTTTGTTCTGTCTAACTAAATAATATGTATAGTCAATTTTTGAGGTTGGGAATTAATTTTAAGAAAAACATAATAAGGCATAATATTTGATTATGCACCAGAATCATCGAGAAAATTGTGTACATTTTTGTTAAAAATTTCAAAAGTAATAAGGAAAGGAGGAGTATGTGAGTTATGTAACAACCGCTCTGTTATGTCTAGGAAAGCGAAGCATAAAAGGTAAAAAAAAAAATCATTAAAAAATTAACATCAACAAATGATCATAGAAGTGCCTAATCAACATCATAAGTAAAAATAGTACTAGATACTCATCATGGAAATCACTGAGGATGCATTCAATGCGTCAACGAAGGATAGGGACACATAAACATAAACATCAAAGCATATTAGAACATAATAATCATCTTGAAACAATTTACAACAACATTCAATTAGATAATAAATATAAAATGACTACCCACCCAACCTACCTTGAAATTTAGGACCTCCAATAAACATAAGCAACGCTCAAGCCCAAGTTCCATTTGATTTTAATCATTTAAGGTCTTAGTGATGACAATTGTTTTGAGGAACAAGGAGGTATATAAATCCCATTATTTCTATCAAATCAAATTTATAGACTATTCATTAATCATAAGTAACCATCATTCATCATTGTGACATGAATAATCTATTTACTCAAACATCATTCAACAACCCAATGTGCTAGAGAAAAAATGGTCAATCCATCACACAATTTACTTCATAAGGATATGTTTCTAATTCTGGATCCAAACCAATACAAACCCTATGATTACTATTACATGTTAGTATCTTAATCCACCTGGTAAGCATAACAGTAACATTCCACCAGTATTTAACACCGTGAAGTAAGAATCCAAAAAAAATATGATTGATCAAGCAATCATAGAGGAGTTTTTATCCCTGTTAAAAATGACCTCACTAATACCCTAGATTCTTGATGGTCTAACACTATCTCTAAAATATTCCATTAAAATAAGTATTCTATTGCAAGAAGGTTATGATATAAGTCAATCCAAAGGTAAATGACCAATCGACATATAATGATCATCATGGCCCTAAATATTATCGTATATGAACACCCAAATAAGGACCAAAATTTGTGTCTTAAAAATAGTAAAGCATTAATAGAGGCATGAACATATCATGACAAAAAAATTAAAAATACCAATTGTGCATAATAGAGGAAAACCCATACTGTTTTCACTGGAAAACAAGGGTCAATCATACCATTTAACCATCCCACCTCTCTTGGACACGAAGACAAAAGTTTCAAATCCAAATTCTAATACTAACTAGTCAACCCAATTTTAAGTAAGAAAAGGAAGTGACTATCTCAACTTTGGAAGAATCCTAGTTAGTTATAACTAAATTACCTCATTCTTCGGAGTGTATTAATGATGTTAATTAATACTCAACAAAAGCAAGGTTAACTGCAAATTGAAATTAGTTTAAGGTTCTTGTTAAGCCCTAATATTGGCTCATTACCCCTTAATTGGGGCATATTAGATTAGTAATGTTATTTTATTTATTTCGGCTTTAGGACATTAGTTGTAATTTAGATTAGTAATGTTATTTTAATTATGTCGGCTTTAGGCCATTATTTGTAATTATACCTCCTAGTCTCCTATATATACTAAGGAGACATTTTCATTTTGAATCATCTGGTACTTGAACATTTAAGTGGGGTAAAAGGAGGTTGCCCCCTCGAAGAGGATTCTTATCTGATATTATCTCTTGTTCAAGGTGTTGAGTAATTTTTTTGAGGTTTCTATATGCTATATTGATGTTTGGTTCTTAACATATGGTATCAGAGCTCAAAGTCTTGGGGTTTCTCTGCTACATCTGAGACACCGTGTAATTTTCTCTATAACTTTGTTTCTACAACATTTTATAAGTAATGTCTTGGAGGATATTTAGAATATGGATCAAGGTACGTTGGGTTCAAAATTCAGCCCCTGAGGCCTTATACTTTCGGATATATAGCCTGTACAAGATAGGGTTCTGGAATCATCCTGAAATGAGTCATTGCGGAATGTTTTCTATAAAAAAAAATATGTAACATTTCAGACCCTGAACTCTAGAGACCATGTACAGAAATTGGTAATGTATATGTGGTAAACAATTCAGCTACTGGGTCATCTTAAATTTGTAGATACACCCTGTGTAAGATAGGGTATCTGACTAGTCCTATTGACTAGTCGCAAGAAGGTGTTCCAGGTAAAACAATCATAACTTCTTCCTAGAGTATCCAAATTGTGTGGAACTAGTTGCATTGGATCATGGACAGTCTTTAGTATTTTGGGTGTGAGTTTCAGAATTGTATATGAATTATTTTGTGCGGGGCACACTATACAAGTGAGATCTCTTGGAAAGGCCAAAAATCAGCAAGTTATGGGGAAGATACCGTAAATTCCACTTGGCACATCCAATTTTGATCAGACCTATGGAATTGCAGAGAAGAAATATTAGAGAAATCCATAAGAGAAAGTGTCATACCTAGAAGGACCAAAAATTGGGAGATACAATAGAAGAAATATCATCTAGCAGAACCACCTCAAAATCAAGGTTCAAAAGTGATACTTGGCCAACATGCCACCCAAAAAGGGAACTTCTACACCAAATAAGCCTCCAGAAAATCCTACTTGGACTCTTGATGAAGGTGAAGAAATGCGTAGGGACATAAAT
>ML786335.1:1041965-1088914 GCA_009831015.1 Picea engelmannii | reverse complement strand
ACCTAACTCCAAATAGAACCCGTAAGTGGAAGTGTCGCTATCTCGACCAAGCTTCCCTAGTAGGCAACTGACAGTCCTCATCACACGTCTGGGGAGCGTGAACCAGCACCGTCCTCCCAGTACTTCAGGTTTCGAAGGATACACGGTGGGAAATGCCTCCACCCCTCCTAATCAGATCTAGGGTCAACACCCTATATCGAGCCATACTGTGCAACTACTGTTCTTGAAGTCACATCATCAAACATCCACTCTGGGCAAGTCATGCATCCTGTCAAAACCACACTTACCATAGATCATAGTAATATTTCGAATCATAAATCAAATAGTAAGTACAACTTATAGCACACAATATCTTCTTGATGTATACGACATCCCAGTTACCTCAATACTATAGTCATTTGGCTATCACATAGCTCATCATCCTGTAGGTTAGTTCACCAATAACACATATTGATGCAGATACGTCACAAATTTATATAAGAATCCATATTTGCATTGACGCCCAATTAAGAAATGTTTTCCTATTTACATCACGCATTGCATCTATTATACATTCACAATATAACTTGAATTGGTATACATGTATCGAACTTGCCCATTTAATTTTCATGTTTAACAAATCAAATAACTATCTTTTTCATGATCATATATCATGTAACATACAAATAGGCCCAGAGGTACATATCTCAATGTCTAACAAGGTCTAACTGACTCCAAACAAATGCTAAACTTTGAACTATCAAGATTGGTTAAACAACAATGTTCTAACTACCTAAGGTCAAAATATGGGGCATTACAAACCATCCATGAAGGAAAAGTCTTCGCAACCTACGCATCCATAAACTATCTGGTGAATAAATGGTGTGGGGAAATTCTCCTTTGGATAGGCCTTATTCAAATCATGAAAGTCCTTACATACGTGAATCGTACCCTGTTTTTTGTTGACTGGAATGGGATTTGACACCCATCGAGTCAATTGGATGGGGTAGATGAAACCCGCTTGGATTAGTTTCTCTACTTCAACCTTAATAACTATTGCTTTCGTAAGATTGACTGGACAAAGCTTCTAGCAGACCATCTTAGCATCAGGATATGTCGTGGTTTAATGTTCAATGATTCTTGGATCTATGCCTGACATTTCCTCATAAGACCAGGAAAACACGTCGCAAAATTCTTTAAATAAATATGTGTAGATTTGAATTTATTCAAGGGAGCAGTCTCCTCTGATGAAGATATTCTCCATGATGCCATGGATTCTGTAGATATCGATAGGTATCATTTGAGAAATGGTTGCCATATTTCCTTCAGCGTAAACAACTTGCGTAGCCAAAGGATTGATAGGACAAGCCTTATCTCCAGTCATAGTCAGAGTGAATTCACTTGATTCAATTCTTCTTAACTTTGGGAGGAAGTAAGATCTGTGATGAAGATCATCCCAGGGTTTTTCCATACTAGTCATTGCCTCAATAATCTCCTCGTCTGAGGGCATGACTAAGTCTAAAGAATTAATATCAGCGATGGAACCTTGAGCCCATGTAGGCCCGAGAACTGGATCTAAATCCTGTGTGGGATTCAAATTAGGGTCGATGGAAGCTTGCTAAAATATAGATTATGCAACTTCTACTGTGGACAAAGGCATGGCCATTCCATGGTGCCATGTCCCTTCCATCCTGGCTGATGGGGAAGGAAGAGTCCATGGATCATTAAAGTAAGTCGTGCAAAACAATGATATTTGTAATATTTCGACCCTAGGCTGATCGGGGACAACCAAAATGTAATGGACATTGTTGTTTGGAGGTGGGTAATCGAAGGTACCCATCAAAGGTGGGCACAAACCAACCCCTACGTTGACAATGTCGGGAAAAGGATTATCGATCATTGGGACCATGGATACCCCCAATGAAGGGTCAAGATGGGAGAAGGACAAATAATTAATGGTCATGATCCGACCCTCATGTGGAAACAACAAGACCCAGAAAAATGTCATGACCACTGCTTGCATAGCGTAAGTCCAACTCCTTCCTAACAAAAGATTGTAGTCGAGAGATGCATCGACCACTTCAACTTCAACACACAGAGTATTCCCTCCTAACTGCATGGGAAAAGAGGCGATGATTCCATGTGGTTGGAACAAACGACTATCAAAAACGATAAGAAGAGTAGGTGATGGAGACAAAAGAGGTTGGCTAATGGCCTTCTAGCACACCAAATACATCATGCATGTCGAGGCACCCTCATCAACCACCGTGTGGAAAATGTTCCAAGTAAAATTTTTGGTGGTGTAATCCACTACTCTCTGAAATGCCACGTGGTAAGGAAGACGAGGTTTTAAGTTAGTCATATCAAGCATGATCATTCCCGGATTACAAGTCTCAATAGATCCTAAGGAAACTAGCAGGGCCTTTCTCTGGGAAGGACAGCTCTGGAGGACTTCCAAACCAGACATTTCACAAGGGGATTACGACAAATCCTCCACCATAGAGTAATTCTGAGCAGCCCTTGTGTTTGGGTTGTGATAATATTTCTTGAACTCTCCTTTTGATACTCATGTCATTGTTTCTCCCAACGTATTCTCAATCTGGAGAGGAATATCTGGGTTTTCAAATTCTTTACCCTTCTCAGAGGTGTTTGGATTTCTGTAGTCACATGTCATAGTCGTTATGTCAATGATACCTTTCATCATGTACACATTCACAGATGAAGGATTACTTGTAGATGGAGGGGGTCCTTGACTACCCCCTTCCATGCTTGAAGAGGCGTGAGTTGGATTTTTCCCATGTGGAAACGGGTTCGTTAACACGACAGGTTGTTTTTGTTCCAATAACTTTTGGGCCTTTGCAAGCCGAGGGCACTGGTGAGTCAGGTGGTCTTCCTTGAAAATATTACATGGATACTTCAGCTTCTTCTTTTAAGTGTTTCCCCCGCCAACATTATCGGTAAGTTTCTTATCCCCCTTACCCTTCATTCATTGTTTCTTCTTTCCATCAGGCTGTCGGGTGACCTTCAGGTTTGTCGATTGCACACTATGTACATCTAACATTTGAGTAGGGGGAGTAGGAGAACCAGAGGTATGGCTAGCCGTTGTCTTCTGTATTGACAATTGTTGTAATTGATTTGATAGTTGATCAGCAGGATTCATTTTTGTTGAACAAAAAATACCACCGGCATGTGGCCTAGACCTCTATCTGGTATTGTCAAGTATCAATCTTGGTTAATCTAGAAAAAAATCGTAAAGTAAACCATACTGAGAGTAAATCATCTCTAGCTATTGAGCTCTCATTATCACCTCTTATTATGAAAAGATCCCTGAGGTTGCGACATCTTTGGATAGCTGAGGTAACAAAGACTTAAGGAACCACTCGGGCAGGAATGATGGTGTGACTAGCACTTTTATCAAACTCTTCCGACATCTCCATTCTCAGATGTGATATGAGATATGGTTCTCTTTTGTATACTCAAATTTGGCCAGCAATTTGTTGTCGGCGTCATATCTCACAGGTAATTGGAAATGGTTTAAGAAATCCATTGCTAATTCTCTGAAGGAAGAGTATCTTGAGCGGTCGATCTCGATGTACCATTTCACATCACTCACGATGAGAGTTTGTTGAAACAAATGCAACTGGACTGAGTCGTCTCTCAATGAGTTGGAAGAGAACCATAAATGGAAGGTAGTCACATGATCGTCTAGATATTCATTAGGATTGGCCTCTAACTTTAGGATGTCCAAAGGCAACTTGGTCGGCATAGGAGGCCAAAACGGATCGTGATAGATGGGCTCGTTTAATAACATTTTCAAGTATGGCAAGTGGAGAGTTGCCATAAATGGTAATTTAGGTTGTTGATTATAACCAAGGAAAACGAAGCCTAGAGTTTTACTGGCACCAGGTTGCTAGGAAAAGTTAGGTTGTTGGCTAGGGTTCTGGTAGTAACCATGGTCGTGACCAGTGTATGGATTTTGCACTTGTTGAGATGTCATCATTTGACTCTCATAATAGGATGTAAAGGGTTGGTCTTACGTCGTAGTCCAAGGATTTATCTGTCTGTGGGAGATCCATCCAGACTCTCTGGATTTGAATGTTCACTTATGCACTTTTGTCCTTTACCAAATTCTCGTTGATTTCAAGAAGTCTCGTACTATATTGGTCTACATCCTACGAAAAGACCTCAATTTTTCACCCTACTGTGTAATCTAGTGCGACATGTTCGCACCCTACCTGTGTCCAACCTGCGAACTCCACTGATTTTTTCACTACACCTTATAGCTAGGATATGAACCCATTCAAAATTTTTGTTTGGAATTCGGCTTTCCTATATTTTGATGCCCATTTTTTCTTTGATCAGCTAGATTGAACTTTTGGAGCCTATATTGATCTGTTTACAGTCTGCTTGACATTATTTGAGTTTCTTTTAGCCATCTTTGCTTTGTTTGGTTTTGAAGGATTAGTCTCTTTCTTTGAGTGTCTTTCAATTCCAAATCGCGTGTTTTCTTTAGAATTGTTTAGGGAAAGATCATATTTCTTTTGAATAATTCAGTTTAAAGAAAACTTTTAGTTTGGGTTTCTTTGTTTTAAGAAAGTTCATTATTGCTTTTAGTGAAAATTTTGAAACAAAATGATTTAATTTCTTGATTTATATTGGGTTGGGGGAATCCTTGCATTTGAAGTAGTGGAATTGCATGATTCTTGGCATTTTTTGATCTTAAATTATGAATCGTGCATTGCTATACAGTCTTCTTTTCTCATTTCTTGAGAATATTGATATTGATGAGTTTAAATATTTTGGGACATTGTGCATATAGGAATGATAAATGTTTTCTTCTTCTCGTACCATAGGTTTCATTGAAATGAAAAGATTGCATCTTCATCTCTTTTCATAACTTTTGAGTTAGTCAAAACACCATATTGTCCATGCCATTTTCCTTTTGAGTAACAACAGCCATAAAATAAAGCACTTATAAAAATTGATTAGATATTTTTATCTTTTCTGGTAGAAAACCTACATTAGATTAGTTGTAGGGATTTGGAATAGGTGTGAAAGATAACTTTCCAAAGCTACAAATAAACATAGTATCTTTTGATAGGGAGAGTTAAATCTACTTACTACATTTTGTCCTGGGAAGCCCTTCTAACACAAGGGTCAATCACGAGGTCTCATTGAGACTGGAAGAGTTACTCACCCTGCTTTGTTGGTATTGGTGTAGATATTATGTGTATTATGGGGATCGCTTGAGAGGTATACCCACAATGATGAGTGGACACCTTTCAAGTTGATTTCTGGCTAGATACCCTGCCCTTGCACCTAGATTAGAATGTCGACTATTTCCCCAGGCATCGTTGTAGTGATGGGTAGCCTTAGTGGCCTATATATTTAGGGTCTTTACACGAGGTGATTGTGGAGGGGAAAGTCTTGATGGTACCTGGAATCGACGTCGACCAAAATCACTCAGGATCCTTGGAGGGTATAACCATGATTATGTGTGGGAGCTTGAACCAGGGTGTAAGTTCGTTAAGCAAGTCATCAATGTAACTTTTCCACCCACTCTATCTCATCCCCTTCTTACTTTGTTCCTATGACGTTGGACTTCATCACCAGCTAGTGAGCTCATTGTGAGAAGGTTTTGCTTGCTTTCTTGCTTAATAGATTTTTAGTGTGTGTTGTTTGTTTTCCCTAGTAGACTCTAGGTTGGATATTTTTTTTAATGGCATCACTTCCTGAAATGACCAATGAAGGAACCCCTTCTCCAGGGGAACCTTTTGTTTTTCCTTCTTATGGAAACATTGGACCTCCTCACATCGCTACTTTAAGCCTTCTGGGTCTCACAATTGGATTATCAATATCGTTGTTTTCTACTAAGGTAATCCCAAATGCAGTAAGTTCTTTAGTCATAAGTACTCCCCCCCAAGAGCATCAACCTCGTGCTGATCCTTCACCGTCTTCACCAATAAGATATTCTTCACATTCTTCACTAGCAAGGTCTTCCTCCATTTCATATTTTTCGCCGAGTGAAATATCTAAAGATAGTAACTTGGTCGATAAGAAGAATAAGAAACGAAAGAATAAGAAGAAGAAAATAAGCAAGGATCCAAACTTACAACCACTGTCAAACATGTTGGAAAACAACCAATTACTATTAATCATGCTGGGAGTGTTGATGATGTCAAGATCACCCAAACAACCCATAAACCCAAGTACCCTTGTAGGATTTTTAAGGGTATCCATCTTCTTAAGGATTGCCCTGGTCTACCCAAGGTTATAGAAGTATGGTCTACACACCCTAACCAACCCATGTCATCAGCCTTTGAACAACATGCTGATGACCTCTCGTCAACTAGTCATGATACCATTTGGAAGAAGAAAAGTAGAGTCAATTTCTCGTGTATGTTATGCAAAGGGATTCATCTAACTCACCTTTTCCCTCATATGGACAAGGCCTCGAAATTACTGGAAGACATGACTGTTTCACAGCCTCAACTTCTAGCTGCTTATCGTAAGTTTTCTCTCAACCCCCCTGTAGTTGATGGAATGATCGCTCTGGACCCGTCGTCGATCAATCTGATTGATCATGTCGTCAATTTGGTCATGTTTTTAATTGAACCAATTGAAAAAGTGGTTGATACGATACCGTCCTCGGTCAATATTTCTCTCCCCTCAGAGAGTGAAAATAAAGCGGGTGATCTGATCCCACCCTCGGTCGATCCCACTCTCCCGTTAGAGATTGTTAACCATGTAGTCGATCTGTTTCCACCTGTCAACCCCATTCTCTCCTTGGAGAATGAAACCCATGTGGTTGATATGATCTCTCCATCAGTCGATCATACTCTCCTGCTAGAGAGTAAACCCGATATTGCCCATGTTTTTCTCATTGATACACAATCTACCATGCCGGTGGTTATTCCTCCTTCTCCCGTGGAACCCCCTCCAAGTAGTGAGGCCATACATTTTGATTTGGGTGTGCTAATTGGACCTTGTCTTCCCTTTCACATTCCTTTCCAGATTACAGTACAGGTTTGTGGTCGAGATGTTCCTCAAACACTGATCGATGAAGGTGTGTCTGTTAGTATTTTATCCTCTTTTGCTTGACAAGCTTTGGGTTTTCCTCAGCATGTGTCGTTTATGCAAAAATTGTTAGCTTTTAATAGAAGAACTAGTCAACCTTTAGGGACCCTTCCTTAGTTTCCTGTAACTTTGGGAGGGAAAACTATCTTTATTGACGTCATGGTAGTCCAAGACCCCTTGTATTTCGCTTTACTCCTTGGGCGAGATTATGTCTATGTCATGAAAGCTATTGTGTCTACTCTTTTTCATGTGATATCTTTCCCTCACAATGGACAAGTTGTGACTATTGATCAACTTTCATTCATTGAACCTAACTGGATTTACTCCATAAATGGTTCTTATATGCAAACAGTATTGCCCCTGCCACAAGTCAATTATGTGGTGTTTTCGCCCATGGTTTCCACTTCTGATGACTTAGATTCAGTAGTTGACATGGTGATCTCTTCGATAGGGTTGTTAGAGATTGATATCTTTTATCCTGTCGCAACCCTCGACATGGTGTCCTTCCAGAGTGTGTTTCTTCCTTCCAGTGAAGACCTATTAGAATCCATGACCGAGTTTTGTCCCTTGACATGGTGTCATTCTAGAACATTGTCCTCTTGGAATCCATGATCAAGAAGAGAAAATAAGAGGATAGTTTTTTCATATCTGTGGCAACCTCGTTAAAAAATTAAACAAAGGTTTCGAGCATAGTTCTTATCCTATGTCAAGCTCATTAAAAAATGAAACAACTTTCCCCTCTCTGTTCGAGTCAAGTCCTTCATCTAGAATTTGAATTTTCATTTCATCCACCTATGTTGTTGGATGAAATGAAGCTTGGGGGGGAATACTTTTAGCCTCTGGAATTCATGTTGAAGAAGAGCCGCTAGTTTCTTAAGCTGGGGGTTAAGTACCGACCATGCATTGGGAAGTCACAAGCATAGTTTTCTATGGTTCAAGCTTGTGTAAAAATGAAACCACCTACCTCAAGCATAGTTTCCTCTGGTTCAAGCTTGTGTAAAAATGAAAGTAGGTCCAAGCATAGTTTTGTTTAGTTTTTAATCTTGTGTAAAAATAAAATCTATCCTAGGCATAATTTTGTTTTGTTTTAAAGCTTGTGTAAAAATGAAAACAATCTCGAGATTAGTCTTTGTTCTTTCTCATGCTCTTAAATAAATGAGAATGTAACCGAGTAAAATTTTATTACTTTTTCGGACTCGTAAAGGTTATATGAAAAAGGAACCCCCTAGAGTTCCCTTTAAGCTCTTTTTAGACTCTCTAAACATGAAAAGATGGTCGAGCGATCTTGTTCTTTTCACGCTCATAAAGTATTTGAAGAAAACGTTTGATGGGCGATAGTTTATCACTTTTTTGGTCCTGTCTAACTGTTTTACGAAAAAGGAACTGGGAGAGTTCTCTTTAAGTGTTTTTTAGACTCTCAAAATATGAAAAACCCCTGAGTTTTCTATCTTTGGACTCATTAAAAAAACATCGAAAGGCCCATATGGGACCAAACCACTCCTTCTTAGGGTTTGTTAAAAATACTCCAAAGGACTTATCCGAAGGGTGAGCTTACATTACAAGCGTATGTTATCCTCCTCAAGATTGCATAAAAATAAAGAGGTACTCACCAGAAATGGTGGGGGGGAAATTGGGAAAGAAATGTGTCTAAACCTGTATTCCATGGAAGAGTCACTTTTGAACATGACACCCTTTCACTCGCATTGTGTCTAGGTTGGAAAATCCGCTAGTCTCTTGATAATACTCCTTTATAAGATTACAAATTGGTATGTGATCCCTATTGTTTAGTCAGTGTTTCCAAGACAGTTGTTATGTCATCAATATGTTAAAAAAGATGTCCAACCCAAAAACACTTCTATTGCGTCGGCCATTTCTGCAGTCCTTAAGCCTTCTATTGCATTGACCATCCCTGAGTCATTCTTGAATCACTTGTTACTCTGATCTAGTTCAAATCTTCTTACCCATTTCATGTCATTGATGTGGGATACATTAAGGCCCTCCTGTGATGAGTCATTTCCTGTCAACTTCAACTCATTATCCAGGAGTTAGACATAGAAACTAATTGGTACCTTGGAACTTGCATGCCTCAATGGCAAGTTTCCTCACTTTTTACAGTGGGTTTTCATTATTGATCCCTGATCGGGAGATTCCATCGAGTGTTCGACTTCAGCTCATTAATTCACATTTGTTGGATTGTACTAGTGTACCTTGGGAGTCATTGACATTAATGGTGATTTCCCTTGTACTTGTTAATGGTATACACTAATGATCGGTAATCAAGTGGTTTTTACCATGTTCTAATTTGACACATGTATTCACATGGTTAGATTCGTACTGTAGAGTGGTGGAGATGAAGACCCTGTATCTTTTTTGATAGATTTAGGTTGCATTGGAGTATATTCAATTTGTACTGTTGCATAGATCCACATTGTATGTCTCATGGATATGTTCAAATTTGAGTCTTTAACACATAGATCCATAGTGTATTTATGGTGTCTATGTTCAGATTTGAGTTATATTGGCATGGATCCACAGTGTATGTTTGGTGGCCATGACCTGTCTTACTTGACATGGATTTTCGCATGTCGATATTTATGCTCTAAGTCATTTGTATTCTGAGTATGGGAATGCCTACCTCGGTGATGATATATTATTGTACTGTATTTCCTTGTTTGTCGGCAGGTTTTCGACCGACTGTTCCCTGTTCCGTACACACACTCGACAAAGTATTTCATCTATCACTCTGTTCTAACTTCATACTTTGGGGGGCTCTCTTTTACACATTACTTTCATCATCCCTATGACTATTAATGATGTAAATCTGTCTGTAGTCTTCAGAGGGGTCAGTGGCCTAAGTTCCTCAAGAAAGAAGGGAGAAGAACTTTTCCTGAGAAAAGAAGTTGCATTTTCCTTTATGAAAACCCTATTAAAGATGATTTTTGCATGTTGCTATATGGCTAGGGTGAGATAATGCCTGATTCTCATAGACTGCACCATAGCTGGGTTACGATAGGTTCGCAGGTTTCTCTATAAGCAGGGTGCGAGAATTCTCATATATGGGAAAAACGAGCATCTTCTCGATGCTTCTAGAAGGAGAAACTTCCATAGTGAGGTGGCATCCAAATGGTTTGGATCTTACTCGCTTTCATGATTTGGTGGGATCATCCTAACCTCCTCACCTTATCCTCTCCAATTTATAAAAGGAGAGGAGCTCTCATGGAGAAGGTTAGCTTTGGATTTTGGAGCTTGGATTGGATTGAGCTTTGGAGATTGTTAGCTTGGCTAGATGAGCCATTTTGTCAAGATAGATTGTGAATATTATTAGATCTATTCTCTCAGAATTCTTGGAGTGGAAGTGTGTGGGGAATGGAAAGTTGGAAGGGACCTTATGACATCAAGGCCATGGTTGTAATATCTCTTTCACATTTAATATGATACAGTAATATGATTCTTTCCTATAAATCTTGTTGTGTTTTATTGTATGATTCCTTGATTATGTACATAGGTTTATATTGAGTTTATGCTATTACTATCACTTTGGTTGGTTGTGTTCTTTTGGAGGATCATCATTGTATGAGTGTTGGAATGGAGCTAGGATGGCGATGGCGAGAGGAAGTGACGTTTAAATGGTATGTCACCTATCTCTCTTTATCTAGTAAATTCAATATTTAAAACTTAAGGAAAGTGTCATGTTCTGGTGTGTTTTGTTATTGATCTAGGTGGATCTAGGGAGATCAGTTAGTGTCCGCACCTACCGATTTATCCAATAACAACGTTTGGCCCAATGAAATTCTGGTGAGCATTGTCGAGGGAAGGGGATGAAGGAGGTATATGATCCCCTCGGGCCTCCGTAAGGGAAAGCATTATAGGGAGATGAAGTTCCCCCCATGGATCCTTACAGGGGAGTGTTGTAACTCCCCGCCGCAAGACCTAAATTTTGTAGAGTGGTGTAGGAAAGTACAATGCTCATACCGAATCTAGGCATCCCGTATGAGAATGGAAGGCCTGTCGCACCTTGGGTGAAAGGAGCAGTGATCGTTGGCATAGACGAAATCAAACCATTTCCTAAGGTAGAGGCAGTCGATACCATAGTGGCCCGGACCAACGATGGTTGGTTAGGAGGTAGAACACCCCCTGTAGTGACAGTCGTAGAGGAAATATGAGTATTCCTTGAAGAAGTAGCAACAATTGTTTCCATTTCTTCTTGTGACACTACCTAACGCTTGTAAGGTTGAACTTGTACAATGATGGGTGCCGATAGATAAGTTTTTGGAGGGTTATATGGACCAAGAGATTCCACTCCAAAGTAAAAAATGATTGGATCCTCGAAAATAAAATGTTCCCCTCTTGGATATGAGTCGAGCATAGTCTCTTGTAACCTGGTCACCTCAAAAGACCCTTGTTGGTCTAGTTTTCGCCTTAGTGGTGGCGGGGTGGCTTGAGCTCAACTGACGATAGGCCCGAAAGCCTTCACGACTGACAAAGCTCCCAATAATCCGCTATGTGAGAATATTAATGACACACTAGGGCTTTCTATAATCATTTTAAAAACCAACACACACTAGAAACAATTCCTATGAGATAAGACAAGAAGATCACCAGCTAGTTGGAAGAACAGTTACAACATCCAACACTAGAGAAACCTATCGGTGCAAGTGCAACTCGAATATGGAAGCACCCTCTAGGTATATTATGCAAAGTGTGGCCTGATGTCTACCCTAGGTATTGCGGTATACCCCCATAGTCAGCTGTGTAAGTCACTAAGATAAAGGCATATAGGTTGCTAGTGCGCGAACAGTCACCAGGAGGGTATAGTCGACAGTCGAGTAGACCACAATGAGTATGGTATCAATCCAAAAAACTATCAAGGGTATCGAAAGAAAGTGTTCCAGAGGAAGAATAAGTACATTGAATGGATTCAAGACCCACAAATATCCATGGAAAAGGCGATCAACGGAATCCTAAGATAAGCCCTCTATATGCATTCCCCACTACGCTTGGTCTGACTTTGAAGGGGATATCTCTGATACCTCTCCTTACACGACCTCATTTTTAGCCCCTATGTTAGAGGGGGGTCCTGGATAACTTTCACGGTTACTGGACTTTCAAGCACTCCCTAACACAGACTCTTGTGTTTGTTTTTGTAGCCTTGAAGAGTTTCCTCTCCAATCCTAAATCAAAGCTCTATCCTAGACTAAATTGATCGACCCTACAAACACAAATTATAGTAACTTTTAATTAAGAATTAATTTTAGTGGTTGTCTTAAGTCAAAATAAATGGAAATGAAACCATTGATGTTCTCAAGAAACAAAAGAGAAGAGAATAAGATAAAAATGAACACAAACAACTTCTTTCTTCATAAATAAAGATTTTCAAATTTAAACTCTTTAACCAAACTTTTTGTAACTACTTCTCTTAGATCCCTGAAAAGAAAAACTCAAAGCAAGATTTTTATCGACTACGAGATACTTAATGTCCTAAGTATTCAAGTAAAGAATTTAATAAAACTTTCTTTTTCCTTGGTAAATGAAACAACTATTGTAAACTACTTTACCAAACAAATAAGTGAAAGATTTTTTTTTTATTGTTTTATGCTTCAAAACAAGAAATTTGAAAATGAATTCTTTTATTTTCTTCCAAAGAAAAAAAGGGGAAAATGACAACAAGACAGGACCAAGAAATGGCTTCTGGCCCAATCGCAAATCAAAGGGAGTCACTAATAATACAAAGCAGGCAGATCGAAGAAGACTCACCAACTTATCTAAAAACCCTATTAAAGAAAACACAAGAAATGTTTTGTCAAAAGAAAACTAAATTGAAGTGAGACCTAGGATATAGACTGCTATAACAGAGACCAGGACTAGATCAAGAAAACCCCTGAGAAGTGTGACACTTGATAGAGAAGAGGATGACTGCCTCCTCTTTTTACACAAATTTTCTCAACAAACACGCTACTGAAACTTAAACAACCATCATATGTATGCGGGTTGTCCAAGGGCAGGGAACGTATGCATGCGTGTAGGCCCACTAGAGGCCATGTAAACCTCTGTAACTCCTCAAAAAAATGAAAACCAACATTCCAACATAGGCAGGGAGTACTGGTATAGAAGACTAGAATCCCTTAAAGACACATAATCTTACATAAACTCAAAAAATAGTGAATAAACTAATTCAAAGAAACCAAAATGAATTATCCTTAAAGACCCTAGAGGCATCCCCAATACGTTCACCAACTCTTATATAGTGGGAACACCCCTCTATGGACTACACCAGGGTTCTAAAATATAGGAAGAGCTAACCGTCTAAAGTCTCCTACTTTTTATCAACTATCCCGACATTACCCCATAATCATACATAAAAGACAAGATATAGGGATCCGGTAGGCATATATTAAACTCTCATGCACTCGTGCTTCCCCTTTTACATGGGACCCCAACCCCTTCTTTTATAGGATAAAAGGGATAATAATGGTTGGGGTTGTTAGCAGAAGATTGGTTAAAGTGCCAAGTGTCAAGAACAAGAATTTACAACACTCTCACAAGGTTCCAAGCATCAACGACACCCATTTATTTACACTACCAAATTTCACACAGACACACAGGTGGGCACTACCTAAATTCACTACCTAAATTCTGGCAGAAAATGAACTGTGCAGAGTTATTTTACCAGTTTTGAGTCACTAACTTGAAACTTGGATTATGACCAATTGAGAATGTATTTTTGAAAACTGTAGGAGGTTTTTTTTCAAAACATTCTAAATAACAAAAACCTCTCTCATTGTTTCAAAATGTGGTATGTTTTGAGAGATATTAGATATAGAAGTGGCACTACCAACTGTTTTACAGCGGCGCTACCTAATTTCCTGTAGTGGTCACAGTTTTGATATTCGCCTTGTTGGGAGGTTGGAACCTATCAAGGAGGATTTGAATGGCTTCTCAAGGATCAGTTAGATGTCAAGGGACACTTGCACCTAATATTTAGCTCCATCAAAGGCCTTGTGCATGAGGTGGAAACAATTTATTAATGACATCCAATAAATTCTTGAAAATTAGTAATTTGTTGGATTTTTGTATCTTTGATTGTTGCCACCTATCTCCAAGGCTTAGAATCCAATGGAGGAGATGGGATTCGACCTCCTAATGTTATTTAGATTCTATTTTCTATTTAAGGAAGGACATGTCTTGAGGATTGGGGGTTGGATTCATGATCCAAGAGAGGAAAGAGCTAGAGGAACAATTTATTTGCTCAATTGTAATCCTGAGGGCCTGTTGTAATTAGCATTTCTGCCATTAGAGATTCATGAGAGTTGCTTATCAGACATTTTGTTCTTTGTTATCTTTTTGTCTTTTCATCTTTCTTGAGTAATATTTACAAATTTTGAATATCAAAATCCTCCTTTGGTTAATGAATTCATGAGCTGCAAAGGATTTGTGGTAATTGCTTGTTAATCACATATTATTGTTCAAGTACCCTTTAATATATATTACAGAAAGGATATTTTTTATGTGGATATTCTTTTCTTTGTTTACCTTCTACTCTTCTATCCATATTTTCATAAGACTTTTGTCTAGTAGGCAGCTCGATTTCCTTTGATATGTAGGATGATATGACTCCATGCCCAATGGAATGTATTTGAAGCAGTCTAACGCCCTCCCTTTTACTCTTCTATGGTTGATCCACCTATTCAAACTATTTTAATCCATTTATATTTCTATGTTACCAAGATTACTCTCATTTCTAGTCTAGCAGTGACTCTTGGAGTGATAACATAATTGGCGCCATTGTCGAGGATAGATTTGAGCAGATTGAAAGGCTCCCTGGGAAGAACAACATTGCACAACTCCAGCCTTAGATGGTGACTGAAGTTGGACACCTTCAAGACTAAACATTCACCATGGTGACTCCATTGTTTCGAATATGTTGGTGACTCCACTGGAATGAGACTAATTAAATGGATATGAAGGCTATCTTGGATAGGAGGTTTTCTCCACTCAATTTATCATCCATAGATGATTATCCACATCATATGCCTCTTATTGATGAATGGAAATATTTGCTGCCTATATTTTATGAAGGTAAGGATGAAAACCCTATTGAGTATGTTCATGAATTTCATAATTTGATGCAACAACTTGAAATCCATCATGAAGATATTTTGATGAAAATGTTCATGTATTCATTGGATGGGGATGCACGCAAATGGTATTTCTCATTACTCCCTTCCATCATTTAATAATTGAAGGATTTCCACAGAGTATTCAATGAACACTGCAAAATGTTTTATCCCTCTAAAATTATTTTTCATAATTGTTGTAAGGGATATGTAGAATGTGCTGAAGATCTGTTAGATTACTCTGCTGAATATAAAGATGAAAATGATTGTATTCACTATCCAAATGAAATCATAAATAATACTCTTGTATTCGGAGAGGACAACATTCATAACTTTGTTTCAGATGAAAATCATGTGTATGAACAACTAGAAGCAACAATTATTGTTCTTCCTGAAATGAATATTTTTAACAATTATATTCTTGATGAAATTACTGTTTTAGAGGTTGATCATAGGTATGAAGGGAAACCCATTTTTTATGAACATTCTAGTGATGATGAGAAGCAAGATTATCCTATATTTGATCACTATGAAGACAAGGAGTATGATGCAGAGGTTGGCCTTGTCACATAAGACATAACCCAAAAAATTGACCAGGAGAACCCCTTAGTTGAGGCACATGAAGAGATCATTTATACACAACCAGAAGTAAATAAACAATCATCATTTGATCAACCACCACCTATGTCAATCCTTATTCCACTTGTAACCATAGTTTACAGTAAGCAACTTGAAGGGGAAAAAGAAATATGCTATCAGTCCCATGTGTTTTTTCACCATTTTCATGACCTTGTAGGGGTGTATATGGAGTTGTATTACTCAAATGTTTTGGAACCTGTAAAATTTATTGTGTCAGAAACAGTCAGCGGAGATATAGGAAATGTTATCAAACCATTGTGATATTCCTTTTTTCTACTATCAATCACTGACATTATAAAGAATCATGTCAGCAAGTTGCTTGAATGGCTTTCGTGGAAGTTTTCCTTCACCTAGCCCATTGTAAAAGTCGGTTAGCTTAGCTTTTGTACATAAAAGAGCTCCATCAAGAGAAGGTGTGTTTGATTTCTATTTGAAAGTAGAGTAATATAATTTGTTAGTATGTTGTATTCAACATGATGTAGCAGAGCATAACTCCACAAGCCCAAAGGATAAGGCACTGAAACTACAATATTTCTTAGAGCCTCACAGGGAGGAATCTATCCCCCATGAATCCTATGCTAGCACAAGATTGGTTAAGGTGCCAAGTGTCCAGAACAATCATCAACAAAAATCTCACAAGGTTCCAAGAATCAAAAGAACCCATGGATTTATTCTATTGAATTTCAGGTAGACACAAAGTCAGGTGCAACCAAAATTCGCTACCTAAATTCTGGCAGAAAATGAATTGTGCAGAGTTATTTTACTAGTTTTGAGTCACTAATTTGAAACTTGGATTATGAACAACTAAGAAGGTATTTTTGAAAACTGGAGGAGGTTTTTGTTCATAAAATTCGAAATAACAAACACCTCTCTCATTGTTTCAAAATTTGGTATGGTTTGAGAGATATTAGACATAGAAGTGGCGCTACCAATTGTTTTACACTGGCACTACCTAATATCTTGTAGCGGTCATGGTTTTGATATTCACCTTGTTGGGAGGTTGCCACCTATCAAGGAGGATTCAAATGGCTTCTCAAGGATCAGTTAGATGTCAAGGGACACCTGCACCTAATATTTATCTCCATAAAAGTCCTCATGCATGAGGTGGAAACAATTTATTAATGACTTCCAACAAATTCTAGAAAATTAGTAGTTTGTTGGATTTTTGTCTCTTTGCTTGTTGCCACCTATATCTAGGGATTAGAATCCAATGGAGGAGATGGGATTCGAACTATTAATTTTATTTGGATTCTATTTTCTATATAATGAAGGAGATATCTTGAGGATAGGGGATTAGATTCATGATCCAAGAGAGGAGAGAGCTAGATGAACAATTTATTTGCGCAATTGTAAGCCTGGGGGCTTGTTGTAATTAGCATTTCTTCCATTAGAGATTCATGAGAGTTTCTTATCAGAATTTGTTTTCTTTGTTATCATTTTATCTTTTCATCTTTCTTGAGTAATATTTACATCTTTTGAAGATCAAAATCTACCTTTGGTTAATGAATTCCTGAGCTGCAAAGGATTTGTGGTAATTGCTTGTTAATCACAGACTATTGTTCAAGGACCCTTTAATCTATATTACAGAAAGGATCTATATTATGTGGATATTATTCTCTTTGTTTACCTTCTATTTTTCTATCCATCTTTTCATAAGCCTTTTTTCTGGTAGGAAACTTGATTTCCTTTGATCTGTAGGATGTTATGACTCCATTCCCAATGGAATGTATTTGCAGCAGTCTGACGCCTTCCTTTTTACTCTTCTCTAGTTGATTCACCTATTCAAACTATTTCAATCCATTTATATTTCTATGTTACCAATCTTACTCTCATTTGCAATCTGAGAGTGACTCTTGGAGTGATAACAGGGGTAATTGACTATGGGCAGTCAAACGGTTAAGTAATGGACCGAAAACCAATATCCTATGAAATTTTGATCTTTTGCAATATTTTGTGAGTGTACGAGGGTTGTGGTGGGTCATCAGGTGTGTGTACATGAGTAGTAGTGGTGCAGGCACATACACCTTCAAAACAATTATTTTTTTAAGAGCTTGTTTAGTGATGGCTTGGCAAAGATAGCAAGTTAGATGGATTGAAGTCAGGTATGCATGTTTGGTGCAATTCAGGGTTATAAAAATCACTAACATAATGTCTCAAAACAGATACATGAAAAACATTGTGCATACACCTCAAAGAATCAGGCAAGGCTAGTAGATAGGCCACAGGCTCTTTCTTTCCCACAACCTCGAAAGGTCCCACAAACCTAGGAGAGAGTTTAGATGATGCAAGAGCATCGCTCCAACTCAGCAACGCACCAACTAGAGAGCACATCAAAGCACGCATTCAATGAAGGTAGAGGGGTCAGCACCCTCATTTTTGAAAATTCAAAATGTGATTAAATGATTGTAAGGCTAGAATAGTCAAAGCCATGCTTTTGTGCAGGTTGTAGATAGAGTCACCTTTAATGGATGACAAGCTAAAGATCTAGATCTGATTCAGATCTGGATGTCCATTGAATGTAATTAATGAGAATAGGTAGCTTGGAGGGAAGAGATCGAGGAGCCCCTCTTTGAAAAATAATTTTGTTTTCCTGTTTTCATTAGTAAGAGAAAATGAGAATAGGATAGGGAGAGAGACTCGACACTCTATAGCAGTCTAAGCTTTGTACACATTGTAACCAGACATTTATGTTAATGAAGAGAGAATTTTTTCCTGCACATGGTTATTTGTGTGTTTCCATGTGTTTTGTGAATGTCGTGTGTGTGTTCATTTATGTTGTAGATGTATGTGATAAGTTCCATCTACAGGGATCGACATAATTTGTTCTTTGTGAGTTTTATGATTTCGGTCTGGTTTCTTTGTGGCTTCATGCAAGAGGTTTCATGATAGAGTGTTGAGGAATCTATGATCTAGTGCAAGAGTGCACGTATGATTTCTGTGTTGAATTCAAATGAGAACGTGCAAGGAGAGAAGACTAGAGGAATCATTAACTCAAGGGAGAAGCCTAAAGGTTGCTGAACACTTTGGAGGTAAGACTATGCATAGGAAGCACAAAGAGACATAATTGTTGAGGATTCTGTGAAGCTCTGCCAGGAGTTCATTGAGCAAGTGAAAAGAGTGAAAAATAAAAAATCTATTTCGAGTTCAGAGATAAGGGGAGTGTCAAGGGGAGAAGACACTTATAGAGTTCTGAACACTCTATAGGCTCAACAAGGCGTTCTTCAGAAGACGTTTCTAGGAGGGACCTTATATCCTTTCAAGGAGATAAAGGAATAGGGTTGTTGAACACTCTGGAGGAAGACCTATGTGAGGAGTGCACTAGGCCAACACTCAGATGAATTGCTGATAGACAACCATCTGAAGGATAGTCAGAGCACAAGGAGTGTGTGAAGGAAGAACTTGTTTTAAGTTCAAAATCTCAAGAGGTTGAGAATAGAAGTGTGCTAGGAGGATCACCAAAAGTCTTCTAAGGAATCAGAGGGCCGAGCCCCTTAGGTATGAGTCAGTTCAAAAATCTTAGGAGGGATAGAGGAAGTTGAGACCCAAAATCATAGGGTTCGCATGAAGGATATCAAAGGATGACACCTTCAAAGCGTTGAAATATTCCAAGACTGGGGAGAAACACAAGCTTAGGAGGATGAGCATCAGTATCAATTTGATCAACTGCAGAGGAGTGAATCTGGACCGTCGGAGCCCATGTCCAGACAATGAAGAATGTGCATGGGAGGATATCAAATCTGAACTGTCATATCTGAGTGTAGAAGACCAACAGTCATTGGATCCAGAGGAAGGTGCACAAGAGAAGTTTTGAAATGATCAGAACCATCCATCATCAGAGGTGATAGGTGGTAGTAGAGCTTGTGTGTTCATGGAATCAGACATCGGGAGATTTGCAAGGAGTAGAGGAGAAAACTTGCGAAAGGAGAATTTGCGAAATCATTTTGGACCATTGGATCAGGGGTGACACATGGCAGAGATCCACACACATCGAAGGATTGGGCACCAGGAAAATGGAGGTGAAGACAAGAGTAAATACTCGGGCATATGGGAGCCAAAACGATCCTAGTCGTCCATCATCGAAGGACACGTGTGAGAGATCAACATTTTTCTGACTCTCTACTGGAGAAGGTCAAAGGGAAAAGTTGTTATAACTCCCAAATCATGAAATCGTGATTCAATGACAGCCGTCGAATCTTGGAGCGCCAGGACCCTTTGATCCTTCGTGGGAGAATTTCGAGGTTTCGGGGATCAGAATATCTATGGTGAGAAGTCTTTTGACTTCATGAATCGTGAAGTCCTGAAATATTTGGGAAATGGGACCCAGCTCCTAGAGGAAGGTCACATCGTGTGCATAGGAGAGAGGGCTAGCGCTTGCTAGTCCCCTAGTCAAGTTTCAGGACTTGGAGGAGTCAGGTGTCTTCGAATGAAAATCCCCAACATCAAGAAATGCGATGTGCCTATTGGGTAGGCTTGTGGTCACAGAGTTTTGGTCACGTAGAGGGAGATCATGCCTGGTGTTGTTCGCACGGGATGAGTTCTCATTTGGACCTGTGGATTTGTTTGTTGATGGTTCCAGCAGAGAAATAAAGATCCATTTCATCTCATCAAGAGATGAAGAACAATACTTAGACCATGAAGTCAGCAGACCCTATCGAGGTAGAGGTAGGGGGTATACATGATGTGGTATCAGAGAGGAATTTCATATGTATATTTCAGAAGAAAATTATTGAAGGAGAAATTCTAGTAACATCATGTGGTATCAGAGTAGAAGTTCATCTGTATACAATAGGTGAAGGAAGATAGGGCGTTGATGGTCTGTGGTGATTGTTGCAAGGTGTGAAACAACCAATAGACAACTAGGTGAGTTGTAGGGGAAGCTGGGAATGATCTTAGTTGTAGAGTGAACAACAGGCTTTCCAGGAGAGTAGGTAGAAGAAGGAGATGGATACAAAAGGCCATAAATGTGGTCCAAGAGGAGACCGCAGCATAAAACAAAGGCTGAGACAGACAAAGAGCTCAAAGAGATAAGAACACAGATGGAGAATCTTTCATTGAAAATGCAACGGGATGCAAAGGTGCATTGGGTGTATGAATTGCCCATGAATAAGAAGTTGAAGTGGCCCATTAAGAAATTGTTGGCCAGAGGACAACAAAGGATATTGAGAAGGTGGATGAGGCATATTGAAAAGCTCAGTGAACCAGAGGAGGAACTAATTCACATTTTTGAACTAGAAACTGGGAAGAGTCTCAGTGGTAATGAGGAGAAGAGATCAAATAAGGGTCTCCGAGACTGCCAGGTGAGCAATGATGATATTTTAAGTTGCTAGGTGGGAAATGATATGGGATAATTGGAGGATCTCATAGACTACCAAGAGGGCAGGGAAGAAATACTAGATTTCTAGGTGGGAAAGGGAGAAGTAAAAGAGAATGTTTGATAGTCCCATGAACTCATAGGTGAGTTCGGATCAACAAGGAGAGTTGACTGAGGAAGGTCAGAAATACATTCTGATCATTGGAAGAATTGAGGTATTCCTGCCACATAGCCCAGTTGAGGCCAACACATGTGTTGTAGATGCAACTGCAGAAAAAGGATAGCCAACAACGACTGTCATGGAGGAAGAGGAGAACATGGAGCATACATTGATGTTTTCCCCAGTAGAAGAAGAAGAGCATTTAGTAGAATTGCTCGAAATTTTCAGCCAAGAAGTTGAACAGGAGGTAACTGCAGTACTGGACAACATAGATTTTGTTGGTCTTTGTGAATAATTGGAATCCCTAGAGAGAAGGGTGATAGTGTAGAGCATGAACATCCAACATATTAGCTTGGAGACAAAGGGAGAATACCAGCCCAAGGAGAAGTTGGAAGAAGCTGGAGATATGTCGGTAGGAGAACTGGCAGTAGCAAAACTATCAAAGGAAGAAGCTAAGAACCATCTCAGTGATATGACTGCAAAATTCAATTTTTCAACAAGGTGGCAAGCTAAGACCACAAGAGATGGAGAAAATCACATGTGGGATCGAGTTGATCTACCCATTGACAATGAGGAAGTGTAGCCGAGAAGACTGCATAAGGAAAACCAGCCATTGGAGCAGTTGGACAAGGAGATTAAGGAAATCATAAGGATGTCGTTGAGGTCATTGCAAGAAGAAATCAACAAGGAGAAGTTGAACAGAGGGAATCCTTCCATAGCAGGAGGGAATATGAAATAACAGCAGTAGAGAAATGGAGTAGATGGACAACTCCAGAAGAGCGTTTGTGATCCAGGTGGATTTCAACAGTGTTGGGGATCTCATGAGCAGGAGATCATGAATTTTTCTCAGCAGTGGAGTATGATGTAGGAGAATCACTCCAACTCAAAAATGTTATAGCTAGACAACACATCAAAGAACACATTCAATGAAGGGAGAGGCATCAGCCCTCTCATTTTTCAAAATTCAATCTGTAATTAAATGATTGTAAGACTGGAAGATCCAAAGCCATGTTTTTGCGTAGGTTGTAGATAGAGTCACATTTAATGGATGACAAGATGAAGATCTATATCTGATTTGGATTAGGATGACCATTGAATGTAATTAATGAGAATAGGTAGCTTGGAGGGAAGATCTCGAGGATCCCCTCTTTGAAAAATACTTTTGTTTTCCTGTTTTTATTAGTAAGAATATATGAGATTAGGATAGGGAGAGAGAGTCGAGACTCTGTAGAATTCTAAGCTTTGTACACATTGTAACTAGACATTTATGTTAATGAAGAGAGCATTTTTTCCTACACATGGTTCTTTGTGTGTTTCCATGTGTTTTTTGAATGTTGTGTCTGTGTTCATTTATGTTGTAGATGTATGTGATAGGTTCCATATGCAGGGATAAACAAAATCTGTTGTTTGTGATTTTTTTGATTTCGGTCTAGGTTCTTTGTGGCTTCATGCAAGAGGCTACATGATAGACTGTCGAGGACTCTGTAAGCCAATGTAAGAGTGAAAATCTGAGTTCCATGTTGAATTCAGATGATAATGTTCCAAGAGGGTGGACCAAAAGAATCATTAACTCAAGGGAGAAGCCTCAAGGTTGTTGAACACCTTGGAGGTAAGACTGTGCAGAGGAAGCACAAAGAGATAGAATTGTTGAGGATTTTGTGAAGCTCTACTAGGAGGGAATTGAGTGAGTGAAAAGAGTGCATAATAAGATCTCTATTTTGAGTTCAGATATAAGGGGAGTGTTGAGGAGAGAGGAAACTTATAGATTTGTTGAACACTTTGTAGGATTAACAAGGCGTGCTTGAGAAGAAGTTGCTAGGAGGGAACTTATATCCTTTCAAGGAGAGAAAGGAATAGGGTTGCTAAACACTTTGGAGGAAGACCTGTGTGAAGAGTGCACCAGGACAACACTCAGATGAAGTGTTGATAGACAACCATCTGAAGGCTAGTCAGAGCACAAGGAGTGTATGCAGGAAGAACTTGTTTCAAGTTCAAAAGATCAAGAGGTTGAGCGTAGAAGTGTGCCAGGAGGAGCAGCAAAATTATTCTAAGGAAGTAGAGGGTCGATCCCCTTATATATTATTCAGTTCAAAAATATCAGGCGGGATAGCAGAAGTTGAGACCCAAAATCACAGGGCTCGCAGGAAGGAGATCGAAGGCCGAGGCCTTCGAAGTGTTGAGATCTTACAAGACTAGGGAGAAGCACAAGCTTAAGAGGGGGAGGAGCATTGAAAACCATTAGATTAGCTACAGAGGAGTGAATATGGACCGTCATATCCCAGATCTAGAAAACAGATAATGCACACGGGAGGAGAGAAGATATGAACTATCAGATCTGAGCATAGAGGACCAACAGTCATTAGATTCGGAGGAAAGTGCATAAGATAATTTCTGAAATGATTACAATCTTCCATCGTCAGAGGTGACAGGTGGCAGCAGATCCAGGGTGTTCGTGGAATCATACATGGGGAGATTTGCAAGGAGCAGAGGGGAAAAGTCGCAAAAGGTGAATTCACGAAATCATTCTGGACCATTGGATATGGGGTGACACATGGTAGAGATCCACACACATCAGAGGATTGGGCACTGAGAAAATGGAGGTGAAGAAAACAGTAAATACCCAGGTGACTGGGAACCAAAAAAATCCTAGCCATCCATTGTTAGAGGACACGTGGTGAGATATCAACATTTCATTAAATCACTACTGGAGAACGTCAAAGAGTAGAGTTGTTAGAACTCCTGAATCGTGAAATTGTGATTCGATCACAACCATCGGATCTTGGAGTGCCAGGATCCATTGATACGATGTGGGAGAATTTTGGGGTTTCGAGGATTGGAAGATCTGCGATGAGAATTCTTTCGAATTCACGAATCACGAATCTATGAAATATTTGGGAGATGTGACAGAGTTTCTACAGGAAGGTCAGATCATGTGCATAGGAGAGAGGGCTAGCACTTTCCAAGCCCCTATTCGGGTTTTAGGACTTGGAGGATTCAGATGTATTGGAATTAAAAGCCCCGACATCGTGCAACTCAAAGCGTCTATTGTGTAGGCTTTTGGTCACAGGGTTGTGATCACGTGGAGGGAGCTCATTACTAGTGTTTTTCACGCGGACTGAGTTCACATTTCGACCTGTGGATTTGATCGTTGAAGGTTCTAGCAAAGAAATAAAGAGCCATTTCGGCTCATCAAGATATGGAGATTGATCCTTAGACCTGGACGTCAGTAGACCCTACCGAGGTAAAGGTAGGGGGTCTGCATTATTAGAACCCTTTCCAAAATTGATCGAACTCTTGTGCAGTTTTTCCTACAAGAAGAATCGATCACCAACTTCATAAATACTGTCAACGCGATGCACATCGGCATAACTCTTATGTTGATCCTACGCTTTCTTAATCCTTTATCTTATCATTTTAATTTGTTCTTCCATTTATTGGATCACTTCTAGTCCTACCTGGACCCTATCCTTCAGTTGATCCCAGCTCAAAGGAGTTTGAAATGGTCACCCATAAAGAAACTCAAATGGTGCCATCTTAATGGTGCTTTGATATTTTTTGTTGTATGCAAACTCTAAGAGTTCCAAGAACTCTGCCCAACACTTATGTTGGTCCATCACATACATACACAACATATCTTCCTAGATTTGGTTTGTTCTTTATGTCTTCATGTCTGTCTCTAGGTGATATACGATACTAAAGTTAAGTTGAGTTCTTAAGACCTCTTGGAAACTAGTCAAAAATCATCCTGTGAACATAGATGCTTGATTAGATATGATCCTCTTAGGAACGCCATGCATCCTCACAATCTTTTTGATGAAAAATATAACTATTTTTGGTTCCTAATACATCATACGCATAGGGATAAAATGTGCACTCTTCGTTAGAGTTTCAACTACCATGAAAATTGAGTTGTGAAATCCCGCAATAAATTCCATCGAAATGACCTCCCATTTATATTCTGAAAGAGCATGTTGTTGTATTAATCCTGTCAGATGTCTATGTTCATCCTTCACTTCCTGAAATTCCATACATCTTGCCACGTAGTTGATGATGAACGCCTTCATTCCTTTTTAGAAGAATAATAGTTTAAGGTCTTCCCTCATCTTCGTGACTCCTAGATGGGCCATGTCCATTGCCCTATGAGCTTCATTTAAGATCAAACTTCTCAACTCTTCGTTAGGCGGTACGCAAATATGGTTATCATATATCATTAATCCATCATTTTCCACAATAATTCTCGTAAATTTTGGCACCAACATGGTGTCTTGTCCGATATTTTCCTTAACTTCTTTATACTAGTCATCGTCACGCTGTATAGTTAGAATATTTTCACGAAGATTTGTCTGGAGATGTATCACCGAAAATATGCATGGTCTCTAACTCAACGCATCTACCACTCTTTTCATTGTTCCTTTTATATAGGTAATATCGAAATCGTACTCACTAAGAAGTTCTAACCAATGCCTTTGTCGTGCATTCAAGTCACTTTGCATAAAAATGTGTTGCAAACCACAGTGCCCTTTTTCAGTTCAAATTTCCATCCAATCAGGTAGTGCCTCCACACTCTCAGGGCATACACAATGACCAAAAACTCCAAATCATGCGTCGTGTAGTTCTCCTCATGATTTCTTAACTTCCTTAAGATGTAAGTTATCACTCGACCATATTGCATCAAGAATCCACCTAAGCCTTCCTTGGATGCGTCTGTGCATACCCAGAAGTCCTCGTCCATGTCAAGGACATTTAGTATCAACACTATCGTCAACAAATCCTTCTGCGCATTTCTCAGTCCATACAAACTTCTTGTTTTTATTATGCAATTCCATGATCATATCTTCTATCTTCGAAAAACCTTTGACGAACCATCGATAATATCAACCTAAACCCATGAAGATACGTAATTATGGTACATTCTCTGACACAGTGTTAGAAAAAAAGAACCGTGGAGCAATAAAATAAAACAAATGCGGAAACAAAACACATAAGATACACAATACAATAGAGACATAGATTTATGTGGTTCACCCAGTGTGGGCTATGTCCACCAGAGAAATTGTCAAGTCCTTCCCTTATTATTATCTAGCATATGAAGGGATAGAACCTACAACAAACCCTTTGTAACTTCCTCTTATTTCTCTCACAGTATCCTATCTCAAAATACAATATTTTCCATCAACCATATCCACAATACATTTCCCTTATAAAAGAGGGTTGCCTTCTAGGGAAAAAAACCCTAACATAATCTCTATCGTTAGATCTGTGACCTTATAATGAACGGTCTAGATTTACAATGAAATTACAATATACATTTACAAGGCAATTTTTCCTTCAGGGGCTTTGCACTTGAGCCCCCGTTGGGGGCCTGCTTGCCCCCAGACCCCCCAGCCGGGTGAATATCCCCCCCGAACCCCGCAGAGGGGGTACCCCCCCTCTTCACTCCCCCACGTGGAAGAGTGTACATACTTCTGGGGTGTAAATACTTCATGGGGTATAAACACAACTGAAAGTAAAAGACCTCTGAATCAAGAAGATAATCAGGATCCACAACCAACAATCTCCTACTTGGAGACTAATCTCAACAACTCCATAGTTGTTGTATATGCTGGACTCTGAACCTTCTTGGACCTGGAAAATTTCTCATCTTTATCTTCATTCTTGAAGACCAACTGAAACTGAACAGGAACTCAGTTTCTCCCCGGTTACTCCCTTTGTTAACATGTCTACAGGATTCTGGCTAGTGTGTATCTTTTCCAACTTCAAATGTCCATCTTCCAAGGTAGATCGTATGAAGTGGTACCTCAAATGTATATGCTTAGTCTTGAAATGGAAGGTTGAGTTCTTTGTAAGATGAATTGCACTCTCACTATCATAGTACAACCTTCTATTCTCCTACTTCTTTCCCAATTCCTCCATAAACCTTTGTAACCAAATCATCTCTTTACTAGCCTCTGTAGCAGCAACATACTCTGCCTCTGTTGCTGAAAGTGCAACAACCTTTTGCAATTTCGAAATCCAACTTACTGATGTTCCACCTATAGTAAAAACATACCCTGTGGTGCTCCTCCTGTTGTCTTTATCACATGCCATATCTGAATCAACATATTCCTGTAGAAAAGTGTCTGAACCTCCAAAACATAATGTATGAGTAGCAGTACCTCTCAAATACCTGAGAATCCACTTTACTACCTCCCAATGTTCTTTACCTGGATTGTTCATATACCTTCTCACAACTCCCACTGCATGTGCAATATCTGGTCTTGTGCAAACCATTGCATACATCAAGCTGCCAACTACTGATGAATAAGGGACCCTGGACATGTATTCCATCTCCTCCTGTGTCTTGGGACACATTTCCTTAGTTAATTTGAAATGGCTAGACAAAGATGTACTAACTGGTTTTGCATTCTGCATTCTAAACCTCTTCAACATCTTCTCTATGTACTCACCCTGAGACAATGTCAATTTACAATTTTTCTTGTCTCTTGTTATTCTCATACCAAGGATTTTCTTTGCAGAACCCAAATCTTTCATTACAAATGAATTGGATAATTTATTCTTGAGCACATTTGTATCTTGCATATTAGACCCTGCAACAAGCATGCCATCTACATACAATAGCAAGAGAATAAAGCTTCCATTTTCTATCTTTTTAAAACAAACACAGTGATCAAAATGACATCTACTATAACCCTGTTCTGTCATAAACCTGTCAAACTTCAGATACCACTGCCTTGGAGCCTTTTTTAGGTTATATAAGATCTTCTTCAACCTGCATACCAAATTCTCCTTCCCTTTGACTTCATACCCTTGTGGCTGCTGCATATAAATCTCTTCCTCCAAATCCCCATGGAGAAAAGATGTTTTTACATCTAACTATTCAAGATGCAAATCTTCTACTTCCACAACACTTAAAATAGTTTTAATTGAAGTCGTTTTAACAATAGGAGAAAATATTTCATCAAAATCTATACCTTTCTTTTGTGCAAACTCCTTTACAACAAGTCTAGCCTTGTACCACTTTTCTCCTCCATCTTCTTCCTTAAACTTGTAAACCGATTTATTCTGCAATGCTCTTTTTCCTATAGGCAACTGAACCAAGTCCCAAGTATGGTTATTTACCAAGGAATCCATTTCCTCTTTCGTGTCTTGCTCCCACTTCCTTTTGGTGTCTACCTGCATTGCCTCTTCATAATATTTTGGTTCACCAGAATTAGTCAACAATAAATAATACAATAAAGGAGAGTATCGTTTAGGGGGTACACTTAACCTGGTAAATTTTCTAACAACACTTGCAGGTGTTTGAGGTACCTGTTGCTCCTGTTGTTGTACATTTTGATTTTCTGGTTCCTTTGGAATTTATTTTTCAGTGATCTCATCAAGCACTCTGTAGTCTTGTTTTTTTTTTCCTATTTCTTTCCCTACAACTGATATGTGTACATGACCTTCTCATTGAATATGAAATATCTACTCCTAATGATTTTGTTATTTTCATAATCCCATAAGAGATAACCAAAATCATTAACACCATATCCAATAAGAGTACACTTCTTGGATTTTGCCTCAAGCTTTGTTCTATTTTCTTTATCAATATGGAAAAATGCTTCACAACCAAAAGTTTTCAAAAAAGAATAGTTTATCTTTTTTCCTGTCCATTCCTACTCTGGAATTCTACCATCCAAAGAGCTTGAAGGTCCTCTGTTTATTAAGTAAAAAAAAGTATCTCCAACATCTGCCCAAAATTGTAAGGGCAAACCAGCATGCAATCTCATACTCCTTGCATGCTCCATGATTGTCCTATTCATCCTTTTTGACACACCATTTTCTTGTGGTGTTCTTGAAACTTTATTGTCTTTAGGAATCCCATGGTATGAATAGTAATCATCAAAGTCCTTGCTACAATATTCACCTCCATTATCTGATCTAAGACACTTCAACTTTTTTCCTGTCTCATTCTCAACCAAAGCTTTCCATTTCTTAAAAGTATCAAAAATATCAGATTTTTGTCGAATGCAATAAACCCAAGTTTTTCTAGTTGCATCATCAATAAAAGTAATATAATAGTGAGAGCCACCAAGAGATGATACTTGAGCTGGTCCCCATACATCTGTATGCACAAGCTCTAACCTTTCACTCTTCTTTTCTTTTCCGACTCTGAGAAATATGACTCTCTTTTGTTTTCCATAAACACAATGCTCACAGAAGTCCAAATCAATTTGTTTAAGATATGGAAATAAATTTCTTTTATGAAGTGTCTGCATACCCTTCTCACTCATGTGTCCTAGCCTATGATGCCACAGTGTTGTATCCACTCCTGTAGAAGCTAAAGAGATAGAAGAGTTTGTATTATCGGTACATAAATACAATGTACCTACCTTCTCTCCTTTTGCTATCACCAATGATCCTTTGATGACCCTCCACGTCTTATCTATAAATATGGATACACAACCTTCACTTGCCACCTTCCCTATTGAAATTAGATATTTCCTTAAATATGGAACATGTATTACCTCTTTCAACAACCATTGGTTTCCATTGCGTTGCTTTATTTTTACCTTTCCCATTCCAACAATTTTGCATGGTGCATCATCACCCAAATGAACCTGTCCAAAATCACCTTGAACATAATCTAGAAAATGTTTCCTATGGGGTGTGGCATGAAATGAAGCCCCTGAATCTACTACCCAAGACTCAAAATTATTATCTACAGAAAGAATCAAAGCATCTTGTAACACATCACCTGTTACATTTTCTTCCTGATTTCTCTCCTACTGTCCATCTCTTTGTTTCTTTGGAGCTTTACAGTCTTTCTTCAAATGTTCTTTCTTCCCACAATTCCAACACTCTATCTTTCCAAGTCTATATTTGGATTTTCCCTTCCTAGAATTCCCACAGTTCCCAAAACCCTTTCCTCTATCCTTTTGTCTTCCCCTATTCTCCATGTTCAATGCATTTCCTTATGTCTCACCTCTGATTTTTAGTTGCATTTCCTCACTAAGGATAACACCAACAAAATCATCAAATTTTAAAGTATTTGAACCAGAGATAGAGTTACTTACAGCCATGACCAAGCCATTCCAGCTTTCTAGCAATGAGCACAAGATTAGAAGAGCCCTAACCTCATCATCAAAGTCCACTTTTACATAACTTATTTGATTAGTAACCGTATTAAAATCATTTAAATGATCTGCAACAGACCCACCTTCCGACATCTTGATATTAAATAATCTCTTCATTAGAAATACCTTATTGGAAGTCGAGGGTTTTTCATACAATTTGGCCAATGCGTCCATCAAACCCTTCATTGTATTTTCTTTGGAAATATTGAAAGACACCGACACTGCTAGGCTCAACCATATCATTCCTAGAGCCTTTTTGTCAAGAATATCCCATTCTTCGTCTTTCGTAGCCACCGACTTCTTTTCTATTCCGCCCAATGGTAGGTATAGATCCTTCTAATATAAATAGTCTTCCATCTACATCTTCCATAACTGGTAGTTTTGGCCATGAAATTTCTTGACCCTAAACTTTCCATCTTCCGACATTGCTCCCACTTGAACCAAGAACCCTCTTTTCCTGTGAGTTACCTTTCACTTTGATACTAGTTGTTAGAAAAATAGGACCATGGAGAAATAAAATAAAACAAATGTGGAAACAAAACATAGAAGATACACAATACAATAGAGACACAGATTTATGTGGTTCACCCAGTGTGGGATACGTCCACGAGAGAAATTTCCAGGTCCTTCCTTTATTATTATCTAGCATATGAAGGGATAGAACCTACAACAAACCCGCTGTAACTTCCTCTTCTTTCTCTCACAGTCTCCTATCTCAAAATACAATATTCTCCATCAACCATAGCCATAATACATTTCCCTCATAAAAGATGGTTTCCTTCTAGGTCAAAAAACTTTAACATAATCTGTATCATTAGATATGTGACCTTATAATGAACGGTCCAAATTTACAATGAAATTACAATATACATTTACAAGGCAATTTTTCCTTCGGGGGATTTTCCCCCGAACCCCCATTGGGGCCCCACTTGCATCCAGACCCCCCAACTAAGGGGATAGCCCCTCGGACCCCGCAGAGGGAGTACCCCCCCTCTGCACTCCACCACGTGGAAGAGTGTACATACTTATGGAGTGTAAATACTTCATGGGGTATAAACACGGTTGAAAGTAAAAGACCTCTGAATCAGGAAGATAATCAGGCTCCAAAACCAACACACAAGTCATTCCATAATATCCTCTACCTTTGTTGGATCCACAATGATACCTTCATCAGAGATAACATGCCCTAAATATGAATCCTTGATTGATAAAAAGAGCATTTCAATAGTTTCCAGTATAATTTGTTCTATCGTAAACATTGTAGTACCAACCACAAATGTTCATCATGTTCTTCCGTCATTCAAGAATAGATCAAAATATCATCAATGAATACTTGATCAAACTTGTCCAAGTATTTGCGGAAAACCCAATTCATCAAGCTCATGAATACCCCTGGGGCGTTTGTCAGTACAAATTGTAAAATGGTAAAATTGTAATGTATAAACCTCATCTTTAATGTGGTATTAGGAATGTCTTCCTCCTTGATCTGTAACTGGTGATAACCTGATCTAAAGTCGATATTAGAAAACACCATCACGCCTTTCATTTGATCAAACAAATAGTCTATTCTTGGAAACAGATATTGATTCTTGATCGTTTCCTTGTTCAATTGATGGTAGTCAATGCAGAGTCTCCATGATCCATCCTTCTCCCATATGAAAATAACAGACACACCCCAAGGTGACACACTTGGAAGTATAATTCCTATGTCCAAAAACTGTTTCAGTTGCATTTTGAACTCTTGCAACTCAGGGGTCGACATCCGATAAGGCATCCTTGCTAGCGGTTTAGTTCCAGGTTTTAATTTGATGGTGAATTCCAACTCTCTTTCAGGAGGAAAACCTGGTAACTCTTCTAGGAATAGGTTCGCAAAATCTCATACTACTAGAAGGTTTTCTAATCCTTCCTCCATGCCCTTGTCATTCAATGCTAGGATTGCGTAAAGATTGCATCCCTTTCACATGCTCTTCCATAGCTATAGGGAAGAGATGAACCTTAGGGAAACTACATGGTTTCTTCCTACAATCACTCATCTTTGTCCCTCATCATTCGTCAAACTCAACTATTTCATCTTACAGTTGTGTATCACCTCATGCGATTCCAACTAGTCCATATCGATCATGACGTCATAAGATCCTAAGATCGTGACATACAGGTTGACCTTCATGACAAAATATCCTAGGTTAAGGATATAGTATGTAACCTTTCCTCTAACCTTCTGCTTGGCTCACGAATCCGTTTCCATGTAGCTAAACTCATCCTGTTCATCTATCTTTACCTTAATTCTTTTTATCACTGCACCAGAAATAAATCACTTTGTAGCACCTGGATCTATCAAAATACTAAAGGTCTAGTCAATGATAGTACCTAATGTCTAGAGCACAGTAGGTTGGTGCTCAACCTAACGGTTATTCACTACTACATGAATCCGATCGACCTTCCCCAAATATCCTACTGTAGTGTGTCTGTCTGAACCGATTGCTCTATCCCTCTCAATCGGACATTCATGTTGGTAATGTGGATCTCCATATGTAAAAAATCTATTCTTCAATCCAGTGCTCCTGGTCCCTAGAGTAGAAGTTGATGGCCCGCCAACCTGAAACCCTCGTCAGTTCTGTTGAACAAGCTTGAACTGTTGTTTTTGCGGATGACATTGTTGCTTGTGTTGTGGTCCTCTGTAGGGAGTCCTCTTCTGAGGCACTAGTCATCGTGGTTTCATGAACTTGGATCCTCTTGGAGTGCCTCGATACCTTGATGGATGTCTAGTTGGTGTTTGATGTTGTTGTGCCCCAGATGTCGCATGTCCCATCAGTCTCGCAGGAGTCCTACTTTGACCCATGTTGATCAACTCTTCCTTATCTATGAGGGCCTTCTGGAAAAAATTGTGTAACGTCTGAGGCATTAGTATCCTCACTTTCGCACGAATTCTGACGTTAAGGAAGAAAACAAAATTTTTGAACTTGAGCTTCTCGGTGTTCAAATGTGGAGCATACCTAAGTAGCTCCATGAAATGAGCCTCATACTCGGGCATCATATGAACGCCATGTCATAAGGTGTTGAAATCATTGAGCTAGCGCTCAATGAATTCCTCAACCAAATACCTCTCCCATAAACTCTCCTCAAATAGTTCCCATGACATGTCTTCGATGACCATATTCAATTGTGGCAGGAGCATCTTCCACCATAGAAGATTGCTCCCCTTCAGCTGAAAGACCTCCATGTAGAATTTCATATTGGAGGTATAGTCTTGAAGTGTGAAGCACATCAACATGCTCTCCAACCATGCCTCGGTGGCTGTGCCATCCGTGGCACCCGAGAACTCAGGAAACTTGAGCTTCTCGTGTTCTACCAATACTGACTGGAGAATGTCGTGGACCCTTAGGGGATACAGGTGCCCTGACCTCATCTCTATCCAAACGGATAATCAAGGCCTTTGACATCCTGTGAAAGGACCTCATCAACCCAACCACATCCCCCAAAACAATATGTCCCTGTCCAATGAATTGATCTTATCCTGGGGGGTTAGACCCCTCTGGCGTGGATGCTACTGGAGGCAAGATGCCTGCTCCCCTAGCCCCAAGTCATCTTCCTTCATGGAATCCTCTAACCATGATTACCTGCATGAACACAATTCAATTTAATTAGTGATAAATTATTAATCAAGTGTTTATATAGTGGAAGGTGTAATGATCTCAAGTCACAGGGTTGAACCTGCTCTGATACCATATGTAACATCCCCTCTGTTACATCTAGGAAAGTGAAGCACAAAAGGTAAAAAAAAATTCATTAATAAATTAACATCAACACATGATCACAGCATCCCCTAATAAACAACATCATAAGTGAAAGCAGTACCAACTACTCATCATGGAAATCACTAAGGATGCATTCAACATGTCGAAGAAGGATAGGGACACATAAACATAAACAATGAAACATATTAGCACATCATAATCATATTGAAACAATTTACAACAACATTCAATTAGATAATGAATATAAAAGGACTACCCACCCAACCTACCCTGGAAGGTTAGGACCTCCAGGACACATAAGCAATTCTCAAGCCCAGGTTCTAATTGATTTTAACCATTTAAGGTCTCACGGATGGTCACTGTTCTGAGGAACAAGATGTCTAAATCCCATTATTCCTATAAAATCAAATTTCTAGACTAGTTTCATTAATCATAAGTAACCATCATTCATCTTAGTGCCGAGAATAATCTATTTACTTAAACATCATTCAACAACCCAATGTACTATAAAACAAATTGTCAATCCATCACACAATTTACTTCATAAGGATTTATTTCTAATTCTGGATCCAAACCAATACAAATCCTACGATTACTATTACATGTCAGTATCTTAATCCACCTGGTAAGCATATAAGTAACATTCCACCAATATTTAACATCATGAAGTAAGCATCCAAAAAAAATGTGATTGATCAAGCAATCATAGAGGATTTTTTATCCCTGTTAAAAATGAAACCTCACTAACACCCTAGATGTTTGATGGTCTAACACTATCTCGAAAATATTCTATTAAAATAAGTATTCTATTGCAATGAAGTTATGATCTAGGTCAATCCAAAGGTAAAAAACCAATCGACATATAATGATCCTCAGGGCCCTAAATATTATCGCATATGAACACCCAAATAAGGACCAAAATTTGCATCTTAAAAACATTAAAGCATTAATATAGGCAAGACCATATCATGACAAAAAAAAAATAACAATAGAAATTGTGCATAATAGAGGAAAACCCATATTGTTTTCACTGTAAAACAAGCGTCAATCATACCATTTAACCATCCCACCTCTCTTGGACACTAAGACAAAAGTTTCAAATCCAAATTCTAATACTAACTAGTCAATCCACTTTTAAGTAAGACAAGGAAGTGATTGTCTCAACTTTGGAAGAATCCTAGTTAGTTATAAATAAATTCCCTCATTATTGGGAGTGTATTAATGATGTTAATTAATACTCAACAAAAACAACGTTAAACGTAGATTGAAATTTGTTTAATGTTCTTAAGACAAAAATTGTTCGTTAAGGATCTAGCCTCCAAGTACAACTCAGATACTTGTGATCATACAATGAATTAATGGTTTAAGTGGAACACAAGGGAATCCCCTAAGTGGTTCAATACACAAGCTGGATGGCATCTGCCAGTAAATAAAGGAAGTTCCATCTAAAACTGAGGTGATAAGTTTGACCTTAGGAAATCGAAACCTAAATCATAAATTAAACTAGGTCGCCAACCTTCCAAAATAGATATTGAAGTTCCCTATTCTACAACAAAAATATAGTTAGGACTCGTGGGAGAATTTCAAGATTCATCTAAATAGTATTACCAAATCTTTGGAGAGGTGTAAAAAATAGTTATTCCAAACATGTCTTAACCACCCTGCACTGCGTTGATATTTACACAGGTTTCTACAATAGTGCTAGAAAGGTATCTGGGTTCAAGAAGTAATTAATAATGGGATCTCCTACTCGAATTTATACAAAAGGGGAGTCAATCGAGGTACTATGTTATCCATGGATAGAATATGTTAATCGAGCGAGAGATCTGTCCAATTAAATATAGGTCAAAGGCGAAAGGAACTAGGACAACCAACTACACAGTTTACTAAGTCTCCGAGTAGAGGAGTCTTGAGAAATGCCTTAAGCATATGGATTCCTTCGTCAACTGGGATCCTAAAAGTCAAGAATACGATAGACTAGATGCTCAGGAAATTTACATAATGAAATTTTCTTCAGTTAAGGGTTTGGTGCCATTGTCACTGCGTTATTTCCAGGAAGAAAAGAAATAATTTTAAAAACATGAGATACTAACTGTTATCTCTTACTCCGTCTTTATCAAGAGATACTAAGGGTTCATGGGTGAGAACATGTAAGACACATAGTTATGGTTGCATTGTTTCTAGATTAAATTAAGTAAAATCCATCCAGGGTCCTTCAATAACAAAAAGGACCTCGATCTGGGTGATATATTGATATTATAAGGCGAAATTCATTGGGAGAAATTCACATAATCTATCTTATTTATTAACTCTTCATTTTAAATATTTTTAGACAAGATTTGTCAGGGTAGGAACAGTGCGGAATTTAATTGTTTTTCTTCAAATCTAACTTATTCTAAACATACATAAGGAAAAATTATTTCGTGACCCATTGAGTATCGCAATGAGAAGCAGATTCGATTCAAACACTAATTGGTAACCAAATTTAATTGAGATATCGAAATATTATATCCTTAAATGTCTACAAATGTTCCATACATAATTGGTACACAACATAATTTAAGAAAGGCAATGGAAAATTTTTCATTTTTTGAATAAAATTCCTTCTGACCATAAAGACACAAAAATAACAGTACCATAACCAATAAATCATAGAATGTGGTGTTGGTATCCAATCTGAGATATTGTACAAAGTCTTCAATCTTTCTAATCAAACAACTTTATCGGTACCTCCTAGACAATGCTAGGGGTACTCTTCTTTCCCCTTATCCCCCCGAGCCGCAAAGGGGCCACACACGAACACAACCAGAAAAATCTAGCTCCCAAATTACCTCGCAAGGTCGAGCTGCCACTCTCTTTTTCGAGTTGGATAACCCAAATCTCACAAGAAAATTCAGTCAAAGAAATTATGGGAGCATAAATTTACTCATACCAATCATCCCCCATTTCTCCTTTGAGCCATTTCTTTTATATAATTTTTCTTAGTGAACACTTTCCATTTTCACATTTAATTTGTTTTTAAAAAATAATTAGGAATTACTCTCCTTTGTACACTTGTCACCTATTCCCTTACTTGCACCAAAAAATTCACTATTTAATTTAATTAAATGTTAATTTCCCTCACCCATCCTAAAAGAGCTCCTAAAATCACTCCTAGCTGTCAATTTATTCCTTGTATTTCCTTTTTAATGATTGTCGCCTTTCTAAAACTTAGTTGTGTTTAATTTAGGAAAGTTCTTTAGTTAGACTAAACTAGATTCCTTTCTATGCTTCCACATTCCTTTTTACATTTATTGCCTTTCTTATCTTAGTTACAATTTGGTATTATTTTGCACATATTTATATAATTAAATCTTTAGATATAAATTTTTACTCTTTCAATTCCTAACTTGATTTTTCTTCATCCCCCACCATTTATTAAATTTATAATTTCATTTATTTAGTCTTCTTACCCACTTTAAACTTAGGCTCAAATTTGTAAACTAAGATTAGAATTGTTTTAGGGGATTTTATAATTAATAAAAATTACTCATTTAATAATTATTTTAAGTCCAACAATGTCAAAACAATTTTTTTTTCTAGGCACCTAGGTTCATTGACTCACCTTTATTGAAATACCGACGTGACCTTTAAGACGCACCCTGTGCTCCAAGGGTGACACTCTCCTTTATTCAATTTTTATTTATGTGACATGTCCTTCAATATGCACTACGTTCTCCAAGGGTTCCACTCACCTTTGACTAATTTTGGTAGTTGTCCAACCCTTGGAGTCAATACTCCATCAGATGACCTTGTGAGAGACTAAGAGCATCTAAGGAATAACGACCTTGCCTTATTGTGCGCCCCTTAGAATCTTCATGAGAGATTGTCTCAGTATTCCCTCACAACATTGTGGATCTCTATAACTAGGTAATTGTTAACCTACAATTCAAGCCATGGTGGGAGTGCTAGTAGGCTATGGCAGGGTTGTTGCCACACCTCTCCCTCAATATCTGGTTGTTGTGCATGGCCCCTTTACTCCTTATGGGAGTCTAATTAGCAATAAATTGTCAATCTTCATCCATCAATGAAACACTGTCAATGATCAATAACAACATCATAATATACCCGATCATATGTCACATATGCATAAATAGAAATACACAAACCATATACAGTCCACTCCCTCACTCGATCCGAAGTCCAAGGAGGTTCATTGATTCCATTGACATCCTCAATCTGTCAAGTTCCATGCACAATCAGGAGAAACCCATCAATAACACATGTCTATACATAGATATCAAATAACATGACATCATAATCTAACAACATCATCATCAGAATCCATAAGCAAAACAAACAACCATATACTAAACCGGATCACTTGCATGCAAGTTTCCTCAAAGAGTAAGTCAAAACATGTGTGTGCAAGAGAATGATGTTACAATTTATATCTATCACCAATCAAAACCGCATCGATCTTCCTATTAAATGAATAATTCTAAGAAATTATGTTTTTTTCTCTATTTTCTACTATGGTAGAAGGTAAAGATGATTTGTCAGTAGAACCTAAAACTTTTAACAAACTATTTTTTTTTAGATTTTAGCTTGCTCAATTAAAAAAAAGAATTTGTTTCCCTTGTCTTCTTCATATCCTCTATGGTATCATATTCAATCTTATCAACAATTATTAAAGTATTAGAGGTTGACCTATCTTCATTTGATTCTTTATTTGAAATAGTAGTTGATGGAGAAGATCTGAAAGTTGAAGGTGAAATTTTTCTTATGGTTTGAGAAATAAGAGATTCTTGGGTTTCTTCTTCATAAAAAATTCCATTGATATCTAAGAAAATATTTGTATCTTGTATTTCATCTCCATTGGCTTCTTCTTCATCTTCATTTACCTCTTGACTTTTGAGAGTATAAATATGACTACCAAAAGGTATTTTCATGTTAGTCTTGACAAAAGGTCTAAACCGTCTATTGGAAACCTCAAGAATATTTCCTTTAATGTCAACCATTTTGTTTGCTATTGTTTTCATAACCTTTTGAGGAATATCCACATCAAAAGAATCCTTATCCTTCTTTTCTTCTTTCATAATCTCCTTCTTTAATGTCTTAAAAGACCTTGGTTCCTCAACTGAAGATTTATTTGCAATGCTAGACATTTCCTTTTGAACCTCTAAAGCTTCTTGCATTTCTTCAACTAAAGTATTCTTGGTTACTCATTTGTAACAACCCTAGTTGAATAAATGTTTAAGGTTTATTAACTAAAAATTAATTAGGGGATTAATTGTCTTAACATGGTATTAATTAAACAAGATTGGTATAAAGATACTAATTAAATATTTATTAATTGATTAAAGGTTATAAGTTTGATTAATTAATTAATTAATTAACTACCTATTATATTCAATAACTTGGGAACTAAATTTAAAAGGTATAATAAGTTATATTGTTTAAATAAAAAGAAAAAGAAAAAGGAGAGTTACATACACAGAAAGGGATAAGAGTTAATTCAAAGGGATAAGATATTAATTATGAGAAGATAAGGTAATAAATGGGTTAGGTAGGGAAGTAAATGAGGGGTGAAGTCGGTGAAGGAGGGATATGGAGGGGAAGGAGGTTTATGAGAGGGAATTCTATGGGGGATGAGGGGTTGATTTTGGGGGCTCTGGGATTTGCAGAGAGGAGTGGAGTTTTGGAGTGGGATTGTATCAGGACAGGCACCGAGGTTGCTGTAGGTTTTGGGCATGGGGGCCAGGATATCTATATGATATCCTAGAGCTAGGAAGTTACCTAGTTGGTAGGGTGGAACTAGGTTTTGGGCAGTGTTTACACAGTGCAGCAGCAGTCAAGAAGGCAAGCGTTTAGCATCAGACCCAGGTATTTAAAATTTGTAATTATTTTTATTGTGTTAGAAAATTTTAATATTCATTGTTAAATCTATATGCGAATATGCTCAGTTAAAGAAATTTGATAAATTTTAGTATTTTTCTCAATATAGAAGAAATTTTTGAATTTTCTGAAATCAATACTGTTACAATTCATCTAATTTTTAGACGTAAAATATATTCGGACCCTACACATGGTATCACAACTTCTTAGTTTGAAATCTGGGCCTATGGGCCAAGTTCCCAGCTCCAACTCCAGCTATGCCTAACCTACAGACAAAACACACTATTATTTGATTATATAAACAAATCTAAATATATATAAATGAAATAAGAATTGAAAATGTAAAAATTTTTTTACCAAAGTAAAACATACAACCAGGGTTCCAACTTCCAATATCTCCAATGGAATATGCTTGAGCGTATCGCCTAAAAGACCAGTTCTTCTACACATGCAGGTTGTTATCTGGTTCACCCCTTGTGGGGCAGTTTTCCCGCATAAGCAGAGCCGAAGCACGTAATTCCTCCAATCTAGCTTTGTAGAAGCATTATTTTTAAAGAAAAATAAATAAATGTCATATAATACTGAAAACAAGTTCATAGATTATCCTTAGGTTTACATATAAACCCACTAAAGGCCGAAATCCATAGAGAATTATATTAAACTAAATGTAAAGCCACAGTTCACATGTATTACTCACTACATCCAATTTACTGGGACATAACAATCTATGGGAAGCTGCCAAAACCATTGTCAATTGGAATCTAATATAAAGATTTATCAATGAATATTACATACCGTGTCACTTTGTTATGCCCAGCATCAACTGTTTCGGTCCCTGTCTTAGCATCATCTCCCAGCCCAATATCTTTACTTGGGTTTTTATGCATATCCTGTATCAAATACATTATGTAAAATACAAACCTGCTAAATCATTTGTTATAAACCACAATCTCAGACTGTTGAGAGCAGGGGTAAGAAAGATTAATACAAACACTGCAATTCTGTCATTCTAAATTCTACCAGTGATTCATAAAATAAAAATACAATTTGAACAAAGCTATGGGGTTTTCACACCCATATTCATCCTCATAATATATTTTACAACCGCTAAAACCCAGAAGTAGGGTTTAGAGTTTAAAGTGATACTATCTACCCGGTATTTGGTCATAGCATTATTGAAAGCATTGAGTAGAGAAAAGTCATCCCATAAAGTTGTATCCTTCGCTGCCATTGAACCTGCCATCTGAGAAATTCGAACAGTGAGCTCTGGCTACAAAAAAAATTACAATTCCTCTATTCAGAGTCGTTATGCCTACTCGAAAAGTGCGTTAGATAGTGAAAAGGAGTTTGTACTACGTCGTTGGGAAGAATCTCTCCTCTATAAGTGAATCAATCCCCCATCTCTCAGATTTAGAGCACCAGATACAAAGATCCTTTAATTATCTCCTTTATCTGTTTAGTTTTAGAAAATATTTTGAAACAGTCGGTTGCTCTTATCTTGCATATGAAAATAAACGTTACAAATAACCTTTCCACCCTAAAATTGAGGCACGAGAAATTCTAGCCTTGAAACCTGAGCAACGCATGTAAGGAACCATATGCATTCAAGTAGCATGCATACAGAGCAACTTCTGTGCATTTTGTTATCTAAATTTCGCATTATGCAGAAACAGACATTGGTCTCAATCTAATAGATGACATGATACATTCCAAATAGTTCTTCCAGGTTAGAGTTGTTTCTGTGACTTAGAATAAGCATTAAAGTATGTATTTGCGGGTCCTCGCCAGTACAGAGTGTCGAAACTTCAAGATACGTTAGGAAAAAAGTAAAGAAACTGAAATTTTTCTTATTTAAGTAACATTTGCGATAAAGATATCAGGAAAGAAACCCTAACTATTGGATGCATAAGTTTTATATAACATACGAGCATGAACTCTAGCATCGAACTCCTTGTGCTGGAGAAGCTTCTTCCTGTACTCATTAACTGTGTGTAGACGGTCAATTGCATCGTCTGCATCTGCCATGGTTTTTCCCTTTGTCCTACGTTGCCTTTCCCGTTGGTTTTCACCTGTTTTTGTAGTCACTATACTTAAAATTTTTGGCCATACGAAGTTTGAGATGCAGAGTAAGGTAGGGACTCGAATGTCTGATCTGTGCATAGATTTGTGGAAATTGAAGATCTTTGGTAGGTTGTGGGCCTCCTGAGATGTGAAGAATATGGAGTGTAACCCATATGGTTCGAAGATGCAGAGCGAGCCTACCGAGGGAGAGAAGCGGCAGTCATGTAGTGTTAGGTTTGAAGGACGCGTAGGGTTCAAAGAGCTGGCAGGTGTAGGGTTTTAGGGTTAGATACGAGGGAGCTGGAGGAAGCAAAGCGGGCACGTGGGCTTCATGCGTGCCCGATTTGACTTTTTTTTTAATATTTTTTTATTTATTTTATTTTAATTTTATATTTAAATTTTATTTTATTTTATTTATTACTTATTTAAATTAACTTTTTAAATTTTACTAAATTTAAATTTCATGGTTTAAATCGTAATTTTTTTTTTATTTATTAACAAAAAAAAAAAAGATGAGGATAAAGAAAAATATCTAATAAAGGAAAAACAAAGGTTTAAAAATATATGTTATTAAACATGTTTAAAGGTTTATATATGTTTTAAAACTGTTTATATGTTTAAAAAAAATTAAAATTGTTTAAAGGTTTTATATGTTTTAAAACTGTTTATATGTTTTAAAACGTGTTTAAAAAGGTTTATATGTTTTAAAGATTTAAAATTGTTTTGGAGTCTATGGGTTTTGAACCCAAGACCACCCACTACGTAATCCTTAAGGAACAACCAAACACCAACGCACCACATATGCGCCTTTAAAAAAAAAACCAGTAATAATAATATAATATACACAACAAATTAAAACTAAGTATATTAATTAATTAAAAGTAATTATGATTAATTAATTAAATTAAAATGTTTTGGAGTCCACGGGGATCGAGCCCCGGACCTCCCCACTGGTCAAGTCTTTACAAAGTCCGCCCTGCTAACGCACCACATGATGTGACTTTTACAAATAATTTCACATATAAATACTTTATTTGTCATACCCAACACCACCCACCAAGCGAAGCGTCTTAAGAAGAACACTAACGCCAAAAGGTACATAGCACTGGTGAACGCGAAAACGTGGCTGGCAGTTGGGGATAATTATTTAGATGCCACGGTTTAATCCTATTTAATCATTAAACGTGGTAATTATATAACCTTACAACATTTTTTTAATGTGATTAGGTAAATGTTAAAAAAAAAAAAAAAGTAAACATGTTAATGGATGCCTTGATAAATGAAAGAAAGTTATGAACAATAAATCTAACCCATTGAATTTGGAGGATGACTGAGAATATGCCAGCATCTTCAATCCATAGCCATCAGATAATGGTTTAAGGTTAAATAAGATTAAAAGATCATTAATTGTGCCCATTGTCAATAGGTGTACGCCTTTCGGCGTAAATTAATAAACATAAGGTCGGAAGTCACTTTAATCAAGTTGTAAGTGAAAAGTTAAAAAAGGGCTTAGACTAGGACAAGCGAGAAGGAGGTGGCATATGCACTAGGAGAGTAAGCATAGGCAGTGGTGAGTATGGCGCAAGGCTAGCATAGCTACAGGGCAAGGGAACCAATAGTGTTTTTTTCATAGGTGCAAAGAAATCAAGCTTAGACGCTTAATCCTAACCCTAACCTAGCCAATCCCCTAATGGAGTAATGTCTGTTTACAGACAAGTAAAGAAAACTTATGCCTAACCCTATTTCTAAGTTTAAAATAACACCAATTTGAAACGTCCTTGAACTCACCCTGACAACTTTGGGGTGATGCAGGTCAAAGCATACAGGATGGTCAGGACTTGAAGGATTCGAGGCAGGGGAGCGTCATTGCAAGCATCGCCAACACTGCCAGTGCCACCACCACCATCGCCCGAACTAGCCCTCATACTGCGCTCGTTGGAAGCCATCAACGAGACTTTAAAGGGGCGACAAATGGAAGGGACTCAAGTGGAACCCCCACCATCTGGAATGGGTAATCCAGAAGTGTCAAGGGATTCAGGGGGAGGACCTCCACCTGAAGACATCACATGAGAGTTGCAGAAGATCAAACTTTCGGAGTTTGTCGGGGGTCGCACCAGTGAACGCGCGGAAGCATGGTTGGAAGGTATGACAAGGTGTTTTTCCTTAAGGGACTATGCATCCAACTCAAAGGCAAAAATTGCTATTTTTCGGTTAAGAGACAACGCCTTGAACTGGTGGGGCAACCTGGAAAGACAACTACACCTTACCCCAGACACAGTATCTTGGGAAATTTTCGAGGAGAGGTTTCGAAGGAAATATCTACCAACATACTACGAGGAACAACAGGTAGGGGCATTTCATGCCTTAGTACAAGGAAATAGAACTGTAGAAGAATATGAGATCAGGTTTATGGAACTGGTCAAATATTTTTCATATATGGACAATGACCAACGACATGCAGAGTGCTTCGTCTATGGATTGAACCCTAAGATAAGAGCTATGGTGCATATGTGGAAACCGTCTTCAGTAGGAGAAGCGGTGGAAAATGCACGTTATGTGGAAGAACACATGAACTTAATCGGGGGTACAAGACCGACATTTCTGCATCGTCCTGGATTTGTAGGGAAGGCCCTGAGGACATTTCCTAGGGGATGGGGCTCAAGGCCACCGCCATATGGTAACAGAGTTGCGTCGAGGATAGTAGTTGTAGGGATTTCAATGGCAGCGAGTGCAACATCTTGTTCATTCCCAACAGTGCAGACAGGTCCACGGCCATCTCAGGGAACAACTAGTAGGGGCAGGGGTTCTAGGGGAAGGAACTCATTTCAGTGATAGACACATAATAGTGCATAGGTTCAATATCGTGTTGCCTATTAGGGTTGCATAGGACCCCATTACCAGCGTGACTTTCCAGAGTTACAATTAGGGTTCGTGCATAGAGAAGGCAAGGTACCGATGGGGAGAGAAAGTAGTAGCCACCAGATTTACGTAGCGGTTATTAATTGCCAGGATAAACATCAATCCACGGTGGTGGAATCATCAGGTACGCTAAATCATATCAATGTCAATATTTTGTTTGATTCTGGTGTGACAGATAGTTTCATTTCACCATCTGCATTAGAAAAGAGTGGGTTGGCAGCCTACGAGCACAATGACTTTAAACAACTCGAGATGGCCTAGTGTTGAACCTAGGACCTAGTGTTGATAATTGTATAGGATATGACCTAGGACCTAGTGTTGATAATTGTATAGTAGACCTGGGAGTGTGTACTACCAGGTTGAAAGTATACGTCACTACTCTTGGGGCATATGACCCAATCATTGGAATGGATTGGTTAGCAGCTCATCGAGCTTTGGTAGATTGTTTCGCAAAGAGGGTACTTTGTGTCAATGATGAATGAAAACCAGTAGAGATCCAGGGTGTACAGAGAAAAGTGTCATTACGCTTTATATCAACTATGAAGCTTAAGCAATGCTTGAGACAAGGGTGTTGACTCTATGTAGTGGAAGTAGTGAATGAAAGGAAGGGACCCTTATTGGATCAATACCTGGTATTGTCAGAATTTCAGGATGTTTTTCCAAACGAGTTACCAGGGTTACCTCCTGAGAGAGAGCTTGATTTTACCATTGAGCTAAAACTTGGTGTAGAACCAATCTCCAAAACTCTGTATCGGATGACAATGCTGGAACTTTGTGAATTGCAAATGCAGTTGAAAGAGTTACTGGACTTAGGGCTAATAAGACCCAGTGTCTCACCCTAGGGCGTGCCAGTAATTTTTGTAAAGAAGAAGGACCGATCCTTACAACTCTGTATAGACTACAGGGTCTTGAACCGTTCTACAGTGAAAAATAGGTACCCGATGCCGTGAATCGATGACCTCTTCGATTAGATGAAAGGAGCAAAGGTATCACTACTACATATTGTAAAAATTTCAACGTTTTATTTGCGACGTTATGGAAAAAATTGTCCATATTGTCGCAAAATAGAAGAAATTTATATAAAAAAAAGTTCATGTTGTTCGATAACGTCGCAATTGCCATGTTAACGTCAGTCTTGCCACGTTAACGTCTCTCTTGCCACATTTTCCACTGGAACGTCTCTCTTGCCACGTTTTCCACTGGAACGTCACTCTTGCCACGTTTGTGAAGATGTATGTCGGAATTGCCACGTTAACGTCGGTCTTGCCACGTTAACGTCTCTCTTGCCACATTTTCCACTGGAACGTCGCTCTTGCCACGTTTTCCACTGGAACGTCACTATTGCCACGTTCGTGAAGATGTATGTTGCAATTGCCACGTTAACGTCGGTCTTGCCACGTTAACGTCGGCCTTGCCACGTTTTCCACTGGAACGTCGCTCTTGCCACGTTTTCCACTGGAACGTCACTCTTGCCACGTTTGTGAAGATGTATGTCGCAATTGCGACGTTTGTGAAGATGTATGTCGCAATTGCGATGTGTTGGAAACTAGGTTTTCCCCTCCAACGATCACCTTAGGATGTTCACCAAGTCAAAATACCAATGGTCACTTAGGACTTTTTTACGTCGGAATTGCGACGTTACAAAATCTATAAATATGTTGCATTTAACAGATGTTGCGACAAGTTTGTTATAATAACGACGCTTCAAAAAGGGTTGGGACAACTTCCAACACCTCCTCAATTACAACTTGACCTCCTTCATGCTTCATCACCATTTATATGAAGTGATACTTATTATTAGTGCTAGGTCTATAATCAACGCCATAATTTTTAGAAGAGTTCAAACTACTAGAATAAAAAACAATGCTCTCATCTTTCCTTGTTTTATGAAAAGCAAGTCTCTTTCGGAAAGAGGTCTCCTTCTCATTAGTGATAGGAACC
>ML786335.1:987924-1024473 GCA_009831015.1 Picea engelmannii | reverse complement strand
CACAATTCCACCATTCCTATTCCATGGATACACTTGCCCAAGCTAAAACCCTTATTTATACAATTGTGGCTACTACATCCATTTCAATAGTTTCTATGGCTATCACCATGGTTGTATTAGCTACCATTTCATCTTTCATTTGTTTTGAAATGTCTTCTATTAATTCATCTTATGTTGATGGTTTTCCATTTTCATGTTTGCGTGAACAAGAACTACTTTGTCAAGATATTTGGACACAATGGGCTTCTCTTTTATATGTATAGTAGTGCACATGTCAAGCCCATTCAAATATATAAATAACATTTCTAATAACATTTATTGGTGTTAAAAAATCTAAACAACATCATGGAAGTTTGCGATGAAGAATATAGAAAAAAAGCTTAATATCAAACCCATCAACAAGGAAATGCATAAATTGATAGAGTTTGAAAATGAGTGAAATGAAATATACCTAAACCTGATTATATTTTTCTTAAGATAAGAAGAAGGAGAATACAAATTTTACCTAGTTGAGCACGAGATGCAAACTAAGTTGTAAATTTAAACAACCTTCATTTTAAATGCAAAACAAATAGGAAAAATAACAGAACTTAAAAATGGGATAATTTGAGTTAAATAAAGATCCACAGAGAATGAAAAAAAGTGGGGAGAGAAAAGGCTCTTGAGGACTCTAGGAGGGATAAAACTGGGGTTTTCCCTAGATACTTGACACCATAAAGAATCACCTCTTTGTCCCTACCTTAGAGAAATCTCTCGTTTCTCTCATTGTAACCCCTCCCCTCCATTATGTTAGCTATCTCAATATCACATATTTCTCCCTTAGTCATGGCAACAATGACTCGCACTCCATGAGCATGAAAGGAGATTGTAGCTCAAAGATCTATCGATGGTGCTTAGCTAGTATTTGGAGAAGGTTCACCCCCATCTCTTGTAGCCCATGGTATATTCCTCAAAGATGCAATATTAAATAGGATCTTGATAAAATATTGTTTCCTAGGTTTCACATGGTTAATGAATCTCTCACACTCTCAATTATTGAAGCTAAGGACATAATAGAGAAATCAACATTCTACAAATATAATGGGATTATTTATAGATTCAATGGTTATTTTCCTAATCTTGAATATCTACCCCAATGTATGTCCTTCTCCTACATTCCTAATATCAAGGAAGAATATTATATATTTCCTTGAACTGAAGGATTTTTCATAGTGGAAATTTAGTAGAGGATAGAGATCAAAACCTTGGATTCGGGTTGTGTCTTTGTGGGAAATTTTGGCTTTGCATGAATTTGCAGACCACAAAATTTAATAGGTATTCCTACTTCTTATTAATGACATCTATCTAGCTAAGACTACCTAATCTACCTTTTAATTTCTAGGATTATCACTCACCAATTTTTTTATAGACTTTGTTTTTCTTCAAGGACACTAAAATCACCATGTGGAAATATCTTTGTATATGGATCTTGATATACTTTCACATTTGAATTATGAGCGATATTGAATATAAACACCATTTCCTTTAAATAAACCTTATGCTATATACTATAATACATATATTTACTTAGTTTTGTAATTTAACTATTCCAACCTCTTAAAATATAAAAATGGAATTTTACTAATAATATTTATTACAATTAAAAAATATAAAAATCATCATGATATTTCGCAATAAAAAATATGGAAAATAATCTTGATATCAAAGTTTTCATTTTACAACCCTCAATTCTTCATCATTGATTACCTATGGCCCACACCTAGTCCCTTTGATCTTAGGAATAATGAAAAATGTACACTACTCAATGAATTTATCATGGTTGTATTCTTTTATCAAATATTCAAACCATTATCATACAAGAATCACAATTTCATGAACAAAATATAGAAATTATTCAACGAATGTTGACACGCTCTATGGACTCCCTGGATTTCCCATGATGGTTATGTCAGGATATCATTATATCAATATCATACATAATGAGACACTTCATGGAGTATATTGATTTCCCATGATGGTTATGTTAGGATCCAATTAACATCATAACACATTTAGAACTAGAGGTTTGATTTCCTTCTTTTTTTAGGAGTTTGTGCATTTCCTATAGATATAGTGTAGATCCATTCGGGAACTCGTTGTTTGAAAATTTTGGTATGTGGATGCATTACATTGAATATTATACACCTACAAAAATTCACACAAAACCATATCATAATTTGGAAGAAATAGCTTGTTGATCAAACTCTTATGGAACTTGGGATCATTGACCTCACTAAAAGCAAAGTTGGGACAGTCAATTTTTGGTAGATAAAATGGGTAGATCATTAAAAATTGTTTCCATGGTATATTATCCTATGAATCTAGTTTACAACCCAACTTAAATTATTTTATTTCGATATTGTACGAGAAACTTATGCCCTAGTTACTAACTACCTATCCTAAGTTTGTAGTCCTAAGACTTTGTTTCCTATAATTTTTCATTGGCATATTTGACTCGTTAATTATTTATGTTTGTAAAAACTCTTTCCTAGTATGTTTATTGGTATATATGAATGACCAATTATTCATGTTCATAACATTATTTATATTGGATATACCTATAGGAATATACTTTCATATCCAATTGGACTATAGTTAATCCATCATTCGATGAAAAGTTATACCAAAAATTGTGATTGTTGGTTTAGGATGGGAATAAAAAATAGCTCTGTCATGAAGGTTTCTCCTGAGCCTATTGAAATGGAATTTCAAATAAATTTCAAAACATGCTTCTATTATATATATCCTTATTAATATACTTTAGTTTGGCTTAGGAATCACCCCAATCAGACATCAATGAATATTTTATCAAAAAAATATTGTTGGGTAGTCTAGGCTAGCCACCACTCCTCAACAAGTAAAAAGATGAAATTCTATTTGTTCATTTATTTTGGAGTCATTTTATATGAACTATTTGTGATTTTTTTCATATTCCTTGGATAAATAGAATTTGGACACATCTTTTCTTCCATGATATCACCTTTTTTTGTGGACAAATGCTATTTTTTTGCAGGTCCCAGAACGATCAAGAAGGCCAATCCATGAATGAGTGATTTTGAAGATTGTGTTTTTATGGACAAGATAATGTCATATTTTTTTATCAAAATACCGTGTTATTAGTTATGTAAACATGAAGAAAAGAAGTACCATATTCGATTATGACATGGAACTATAGTAAACGCTACATGAATACTGAGTAACATGAACACAATGGACTACCGGAATACAGGGGATCACCTGGTCAAGTTCTTTGGAAGAATGAAAATGAAATAATGAGACAATTTCAATTACTACACTAGTCGAGTCAAGTTGTTTTAGTGATTGTATATTCTCTTGAGAGAGGATCATGATGAATATAATGAATACTGGTGAGTCTCCCTTTTGAATACTTTCTTCTGCACTATCATTTTAGAGTGTATTAAAAGGGAAACGTGTCGATGCAACACCGAGAATGCTTGATTATGTTATATCAACATGGTATTTGATATTTCATAGCAATGTTTGGTCATCATTATTACCGGGACGAAGTTGGATGAACCTTGAAACCCAAATAATTTCCAACAACCACCAATGGTGAGATCCACTCAGGAAGTCAATTGTTGAATAAATTGTCATTGATATCAAAGGTTAGTAAGTGATCAAATATATTTCAAAGGTTAGTAAGTGATTAAATATAAATTTGACCTTCGTATCAATTTAATAAATACAAAGTGGAAAAGTTAAGTGGAAACAGATTTTAATCAAAAGTGGAAATGAAAGTTGATTAAATACAAATATAACTTTAATAAATAACAAAATTTGAAACATTAGGTGGAAGTGGAGTTTACGTAAAAGAGGAGTAAATATGAAACTCGAATAAAGAAAAAGGCAAAAGTGAAATTGGATTTAAGAAAATGGTAAAAGTGAAATTGGATTAAAGAAAAAGGTAAAAGTGAAAGTGGAGTTAAAGAAAAAGGGTAAAAGTGAAAGAGCACATGGTATTTGAAAACCATGGTGGTATTTACCTATGGTAAGGTAAAAATTGAATTAAATAATGATATTCAAAATATATTGAGCCAATTTAAAACATGATTAAATGATCTAAAAGGAAGAATGGTTCATTAACATTGTATTAATTAAAATACTATGATTAATATCTTATATTTAAAATACACATAATTATAACCAAGAGATACATTCCTATATTGAATAGGTGCAATTGTTAATGTGTATATGAACATTGGATGATTATATAAATGGAAATTCTTGTTGAAAGAGGGTGTGTCTCTAGGCTTGAAATATAAATATCAATAACAATGTCAGATACCAAGAAAGTAAATGAAGATATGTTGCTAAAGACAAAGAACATTACGAAGATTTGAAGATTGAAGTACTTATCATAAAAATGGAGGTTGGGCACTACTAGGGTAGGTTGGAGCTTGCAAAGGAGGTTGTAGCCTCCTTCCAGTTGAATATGGTAAATTGATCCAGAAGGATCTAGGAATGCTCACAGAGATCCGAGAGGATTTAGAATTCTCTCAGGGATCCATAAATGGTTAGAAAAGCTCAAAATTTAACCATATCAAAAGTTTAAGAAAATGACATCGTTATGAAGAGATGGTTTTCATCTTTCCAATGGAGAAAATGACAAGTAAAACAAAGTCTGTATGTAAAATTTATGGTTGGTCAAATTTCAACTCAACCAGGGAAAACGTCAACCATGAAGAGACACATGGAAGGATCAAATAGAGACACATGGAAAGATCATAGGATGACAAGTGGTATATCCAGGGTGACACGTAGTATCTTACAGGTGATGTGGCAGCAACTGAGTTGGATGTTGTACCTCCAGTTGAACGAATGGAAGGTTGAAATGTGGCATTGGAAGAGCTAATGAGAGAGGATGCCACATGATGACCCTCAATGGCTAATAATGGTTAATGTGATGAAAAATTTATGGATTATAGAGGAATAGACCCCATGACCTCCATAACACTCCAAGTATTAACAATTTTGTGACAACCAACATGTCGTATGATGGGTCTTAACCATTATGTGGAAATTATTGTATTTAATTTAATGTATTTTTTCATATGGGGGGAGAAAGGGGTCGATAGATAACCCCCAACCTCTAGTCCAAGTGTTATGGCATGTGACCAAGACCTAAGCTGCAGGGAGCTTAACCTTATATGTGAATGAGTACATGTTATAAAACACATATATAATATATATTATAACCATATAACATATATAACCATATGTTATATATTTAAACAAATAAAAAATGAATATGCGTGGAAAGAGGATCAAACCTAGGCCTACTCTATAATAGAAGAGGGTTTTAACCAATGTTCCACGGATATCACTTTTTATAACAAACCCTAACTAAAATATTTATTATGATGCCAACTCCCCATATTTAGTGGGATTATTTATGAAGTTAGTAATAAGCTACCATGAATTTTGGGTGGAGGTTGGAGACCAGGCCGTATTTAATGGGAAGGGATCTCAACATTCCTAGACACATTTCTATGCATATTTAGTATCATAAAATGTGTGCTACATGCAAAATTTGCACACTACCTAGTGTCATACTAAGTTTCACACTTTCTTCACTATTTTGTTTAGTGTCACACTTATGTATAGTTGTGTTGTTAAGTGTCGTAATATCAAAACGACGATTTCCTAAGTGTTGCATTCATGTTTTACCAACTTGGATACTATGGGACAACACTTTGTCACTTCCTTAGTCAAGAGAAAGAAGATAACATCCTTTTTTGAAGGTCAAACACATGATTTTCACCTAAGTTTGAATTGGTTGGAAGGGTGAATCTCCCCTGTTCATGTATGGAGGGTGTCAGTCCTTGAGTGACACTTCCTAGACCACTGTTAGGGGGCATCAGTAACGCCCTATATCAATCATTAGGGGAGCATAATTCAGTTGGGCCTATTCCACCTTTCTCTAAGGTCCATTTATGAGGATCTTTGGGTGGTTATGGATGAGTGGTGATTGATAGCCTCGAGTCACTCAACTTCCCATCCATTATGGGGTTCCAAATCCTAACTTAGTGAGAAAATATCTCAACCTTCCCTTCATTTTCTAATGGTGGTTGAACTTGGAAAAGCCTATATAATCAAGTCCTTCCATGGAGAAAGGGAGTTGAATTCTATAAGGTGTGAAACATTTGATATTGAGAGAAACTTTGGAATACGTATGTGTGTATCCAATCCAAGGGATGGAGGAAATAAGGCTTGTAAGACTGACTCCATCATCCATATGTAAGTTTTCACTTATGATGAATAAACTTGGCCTACTCCTTTCGATTTTTGTTTGTACATTTGTCTAATGATTATGTCAAATAAACATTAGATATATTAGTCTTTACCTAATGAGTTCTAGTAGAAGTATAGTTGTTTATCTTCTATTCTTGCAGGTTCCTTTGATCATCGAGAAGCTTGGAGCAGCGAGGTCAAGGTTTGGAGCAACGAGGACAAACATCAAACATAAGGTTAGTATAAATCACTCCTTATATCTATAGGATTAAAATATTAATCTAAGAGTAAGTTAGTCACCACTTTCTTTGAATATGTATTAAGTTATGTTTCTAGCCTAAGGAAAATTCAATCTGTCCACAGGGTGAATTTCTCACAATATTTTTTGGTGAATCCACTCGGGAAGAACACAATGTTCTTCTCATTCTATATCCAAAGAATGTTCCTTATATTTGTTGTTTCTTAGTTTTTCTTAGTGTTTCATCCTTGTTATCAGTGTCTAGAAACCTTAGTTAACTTGCAAAGTCAATAGCCTTTTAGTTTTTTGAATCTGAGGAACGTTTTACTATCTTCATGAAGCAAAACTCCTTATAGGAGGCTTGCAGGGCATTGACACTCCCAAGCCCTTTTCTAGAGGGAACTGTTAACAGTCCCTTGCAGTGTTTTTAGGGGTGTCACCTCTTTAGTAACGCCCTCTCTGAATGATGACAGGGGTGTCAATCCTCCTTTTATGTCAATATTTAAGTTTTTCCTCTTCTTTTTTTTGAAGAATTTTGACTCAAAGGTGTTCCCTAGACTCTTTGATAATTTCTTGAGACTTTGTTGGTTTGGTTTGATTGGGTTACCATTTATTTTTTGCCTCTTTTCAAAGTTTGTTTTTTATCAAATTGGGAAAAGTTTGTCTTCTACTACATTCTTGGTTAACCTGATCATTGGCTGCAATCTGGTCTGACAATGATCTTGTCTTTGATTATACAATAATTCAACCTCTTCCTTTCCCTTTCCAAATCTTGTCAAGTCTTTTTATTTTCAAATTTGGAAACTCTTTTCCTTGGCTTGGAAATAGTGCAAAGTTCTTTATACATTGTACTTTCAGATCTTTATTTTGGTAAAATTGTTAGTCCATTGGATAATTATGAGGTTGTTCCAAGTCTATTTGATATTTAATATTTAAGTGTTGAGGCTTTCAAAGATTGATCAAGTGATTAAGATTATATTTACACTTGTTTTCTTTGAGTTTCCTTGGATTTTTTGAGTGCACTTTTGCTTGCTTCTTATCTTGATCTAGGTTTAGTTTGAATCGATATTGAACTCTTTTATTTTCACTAAAATAAAGAAATCAAGAATAGTTTGCATTTGCATTTGCATTTATAACTGGACAAAGAAAAAGAAAAAATATGTTTGCATTCTAAGTCTTTGGGATCTTTTTTTTCGATTGATTCAAAGAACTTGTTTTCATAGTTTTGAAATCTTATGGATTATCAAATTTCTAGTTTGGAAGGTGATTGAATTATCATTTGAAAAAGGAAAATTTCAATTTTTGAGTGTGTATTTGTCATTGCAAGAAATAAATATTCTCCTTCCCATACATAGGATTCATTGAAAAGAAGAATTGCATTTTATTTCTCTTTCATTCTATTGGAGTTGAGTCTTTAACATCACTGACTTCACTTTCGTCAACCCTTTTGAGTAATAATACATTAAAATCAACCACGCGCTAATACAAATATTTAGACACTTGTTTTTATAACACACCAACAATAGTTTAGGTTAAGGTATGTGGACTAGGAAAGTGAGTTAATTTTCCAAGACCACAAAACAAACTTGTATAGTACTAAAGAGATTAAAATCCAATTTTTGTATAGGTATATCTAGGAACCTCCTCTAACACAGGGGATAACATGAGGTCACGTGTAGGAGAGCAGAGGATAATTCCCCTCCAAAGATTAACCAAGCATAGTGGAAAGAGAATTATTGGGGGAATTAGTGAGTGATTGTTGGTTCATTTGGTCATGATGCTTTGTGAATATTGAATCCATTCAATATCCTCATTAATATATGTTTCACTTGCCTTTATTCCTCTCGAAGTTCTTTGGAATTATATATATTTCCTATATGCTCAATCCTGACTGTCGATTCTACCCCCCTTGGAGGTCGACTGAGAGTTGATAACCTTAGTGGCATTTCCTCGGTATCTACAAAGGTGACTGTGAGGGTATTCTCATAGTACTTGAGGAAAACATCACATCACTCTTTCAGTACCCTTAGAGGGTGACCCTATGAAGCGAGGGTTACTTGCACCAGGAAGGGATATTAAGTGGAGGTTGGGGTGAGTGCTTCTCATATGTTCATTGACGACCTCATCTCCCATCTTTGGAATATCCCTACTTCCTTTGTTTTATTTCTCTTATATTTTAGGGACTTTTTTATTGTGTAATATTTGAATCAGTAAACCTTAGGTTGATTTGGTGTATATCGCATCGGTTCTGGAATCTACCAACCAAGGGGCCCCTTTTTCTCAGGGAACCTTTTTTTTTCCTTCTTTCGAGCATGTTGGTCCTTATGTTTCTACTTTGAGTCTACTCAGATTGACTATTGGTTTACCGGTATGGTTATTTTCGACTCTAGTGGTCATGAATGCACATGATGCTTTGTATGCAAACCCTTTATCTCCATAATTTCAACCTCTTATTCAACCCTTTCTTTATTCGAGTAGTGAATAGGCTTAATATTATTTCCATATTTGCACAACAAATAAACAAATAAACCCATGACCAAAAATGATCATGAATATTTCCTTTATTAAATTCTAGGTTGGCCACCTCCACAATAATTTCCAATACACACAGTTCAATACACAACACTGAAGAGTAATGCAGTGATGGGGACGAGATGAACAAATTGAGGGTTTATCCAAAAGGAGAATGAGAATCTTAATACTTCTATTAAACTTCACATTTATATTCACAGAACTATTATAAGGACATGGGCACAATGGGCACAAAAACTAACAACTTAAATGATAGGTAGAGTGTCCATATAACCCACAGGTACAGAGCAGTGATACACTTAGGGAAGAAACCCAAAACAAGAAACCAAAGGCAAGGTAGGCCCTAGAGTTTCCCCAACTGTATTATCTCCCACAAGTAAAGCACAAATACCGTATATAGTAAGAGACATCCACACAAATTTTCAATGCGCATGGTTCAAATACAAGACAACAAATACCAACACTTAATCACCAATCCATAAACAGTCAAACTTTTCATATACCATAACTTCGGAAAAGCACAGACAATGAGAAAACTCAAGAGCCAACTTTTGACTTAATTAAAGAGTAGAGAGAAATATTCATGGATGGAGTAGCAAGAAATCCACACCTGTGTAAAAATTTGGAGAAACAACCAAGCTTGTATACCTCTTCCACTGTCGAACAAAGCGGAGCAACAACAACCAACAAGAGAAAATGAAAAATGACTAGGGTGGTGGGCTTGAGCAGGGTTAGAGCGATGTGCATTTAGTGCACATAATATATACATTCATCCATATACACTACGAGAAATTTAACATACATCACATCAACCACTAACTCCAAATAAATTTAATGAAAACCAAATACACCACCATTTCCCTAAGTTTCCAACTTAACAAATGATCCAACCCTTGTTTAAAGCTCCAATGTGACATATATGAAATACTTTCTAGGGATACCATGTCTCAACCTTTATATTTCCAACTTTAACAAATGCGCGCAATCCTTGTAGCATGAAATCAGCATATCACACATGTAACTTAAAAATGGAGTTTAGGTCCCTCATCAAACTAAATGCAACATAATAATAATTGTGAGAGCTATATAAAGACAATGTATTTACCTTTCTAATCATATCACCCATAACATCATTTGATCAATTATTTGAGTAGCGAATTTAAAAGAAAATAAACTATAGATTTTGATGCAACCTGCCCTCGACAGCAAGCCGCTCTCACCAGGACCTTCTCTCTCCTCGGCCTGAAGAACTTCAAAATTTCTTCTGATCCCCTTTGGGAATCCTTCGTACCCACAGTAATCTTCCACTCACGCGATCCTCCCTTTCCTTGGTTATCGGAGGATCGGCCCTCGTGAATTCGCGAGTTCAACTCTGAATACTTGACCCTCGGATCCCCGAGACCTGATGTCCCTGGTCAATGTTGACCTTCCTTCGGCGTATCGGAATTCCGCTTTATCCCGACTTCGCGACTCACATCACTATACATTCGGGCTCCCCACTCCCGACGCCCGATACACCAGGATGCCGACAATATTACTATCTCGTCTTCTCTCTTCCTCGCCACCGGCGAGACCAATCTCTTGACCCCTCAACTCCCGAGGCCCGATGTCCCGAGGTCACCTGTCACATCATCTGACTATGACCCACACCATGCACAAAATTGTCGGGATGTCGTTTCTTGCTTTCTCGCGATCTCCCTTTACGAGAAGTAGGAATCTTCCCTCGTGAACTCCCGATACGTCCGCCAACCTGCTCGCTTCTCCTTGTGACCTGTTTCACAGATGCTCTTTCTGTTGCTCTTCGACTAAATCGAAGACTTGGCTTTCCTGAGCTTCCACAACTCTTGAGCTTCTTCCGGAAGCTTCCTGCATGCACTCCTTGCGGCCTTACTTCAAACACGCTAAGTGTTGAAGACTTCTGACCCTGCACACTCTTGCAGCAGCAGTCTATCAATGCCTTGGCTCAGAACCACAATTCTGAGACTTCGTCTAGCCTACACACCTTGCACGGCTCTATCTACCCAAAACAACTTCTGGGTGAACGGAAATGAGAGTTAAACTGCTGAGCCCCATCAATGCACTCTATGCAGATGAATTCAACTGCACTCTATGAAGGAATCTCCTGTCTCAAACAGAGAAACACTTGAAACTCATTTCCTCATTCTCTCAGATTTCGAACCTGCCATGCAATCACATACGCAGCATATAGAAGATAGACATAAAAAGAAGTCAATATGCAACAGCATAATATCAACAACACACAGATAGTAAACACAGCCATGGAATTGAATCAAAGTCCTTCTTCTATTAATTCAATCTGTACATGGGTGTTCTCCACAACTTCTCTGCTCTACTCTGCTTGCTCTTGATAATGATCATTCAATCATAATAATACAAATAAGGGTGCCTATATTCCATTTTCCCTCTTCGAAATCAAAACTGTCTAATCTAGACTTAATTATTTTATCTACCTGCATTAAATCTAAATAAATGCCTCAACTACCTAAGGACGAGAGCTTAACTTCTCAAGGTCCGTTACAACATACAAGTGCGCTTCATCACATCAATGTATTAATGTTTGGCGCTTCATATTAAGGTGTTCAAAATTGGCGCTAGAGCTTCCCAACTGCTCTTTCCTTCTCCTCGTGCGGGCTCGCTGGATGAGGTGTGGATGCTCTTGCATCATACTCCTCGGCTCAAAAGATTTCATGGGATCCTGTCCATGAGCTCTTGCACGGTCTGTCCATGCTTCTGGATCACCGCCTCTATCTCCCAATATGCATCCTCCACTAGGTGGTTCTTCCACTTCACCAGGTATTCAAAATACTGCTTTCCTCTGGTCTTCCTACCTGCTCTTTTATCCAGTATGCACTCCATCTACGGTTTCTGCACAACTAGTAATTGCTTCTGCCACTCAACCACTGGTTCCTCAGTCCCAGTCTCTGCTTCCTTGGACCTGTATGGGTATAAATCTGAAACGTTGAAAATCAGAGATATCCCGATGCCCTCTGGCAACTCAAGCTCGTATGCGTTCTCCCCGAATTTCTTCAGGACTCTGCATGGTCCGATCTTTTTCATATTGAGCTTGTTATATGTTCCCCTTGGGAATATTTCCTTCCTTAAGTGCGCCAGAACCATGTCACCAACTTCGAACTGAAGTTGTCTCTTCCTCTGATCGGCTTTGCATTTATATTCTTGATTCGTCTTCTGCAGTCGTTGTCTCACTTGTGCGTGAAGTTCCTGCATCGCCTCAGTGAATTCTTCAGCACAAGCGCTACTAGTTTCAGCCTGTTCTGACTCCCTGAGATCCAACACTCCTCTCGGCTGTATTGCATACAAAATTTGAAATGGACTCTTACCTGTACTCTGATTCACTGAATCGTTGTACGTGAATTCTGCTTGTGGTAGGATCTGATCCCAACTGGTGTGATGCTCCATCACCAGACTTCTCAATAGATCCCCCAGGCTTCTATTGACCACTTTTGTCTGCCCATCTGTCTGCGGATGGTAAGAAGAACTGAATGCCAGGTCAGTCCCTAGATTCTTCCATAGCGTCCTCCAAAAATGACCTGTGAACTTGGTATCCCGATCCGAGACTGTACTCTTCGGCAGTCCATGCAATCTGACGATCTCTTTGAAAAACAAATTTGCGATGTGGGTCGCATCGCTGGTCTTATGACACGGAATAAAATGTGCCATTTTCAAGAACCGGTATACCACCACGAAGATGGAATCCATGCCTCGCTATGTTCTCGGTAATCCCAACACAAAATCCATACTGATCGCCTCCCATGGTCTTTTAGGTATGGGCAATGGCTGATAGAACCCTGTGTTCTGCTTTCAGCCCTTCGCATGTTGACATATCCTGCATCTGTCAACAAATCGTTTGACATCGGCTCGCATGCCTGGCCAATAATATGATTTTCTCAGCTTGGCGAATGTCTTATCATGTCCAAAGTGACCTGCTAATCCACCGTTGTGTTTTTCTCTCACCAAATTCTCCCTCATGGAGCAATCTGGAATGCACAGTTGATTGCCCTTGAACAACAATCCTTCCTGGATCATGAAATCCATCCATGGGTTCCGATCTCTGAGAACTGGATTCTCAGCTGCCTCGTATGCTTCCCCAAAGTCTGCATCACCGACATACATATCTTTCAGGTTTTCAAAACCCAGCGTCTTGACTCTGAACTCCTGCAGCAACAAGCATTTCCTGCTCAAGGCATTAGCCACCTTGTTAGCAGTTCCTGAAATGTGCTTGATCACAAATGTAAAATTTTGCATGTATTCCACCCACTTCGCATGCTTCTGGTTCAACTTATCCTGTTGACTTACGAACTGCAATGCGTGATTGTCGCTGTACAAAATGAACTCCTTGGGTATCAAGTAATGCCTCCACTTCTTCAATGCCTGTATGATGGCATAGAACTCTTTATCATACATGGAGTATTTTAACTTCGCATCATCCAGCTTCTCACTGTAGTATGCAACAGGTCTATCATCCTGACTCAGGACCCCTCCAACAGCATATCCACTGGCATCACACTTCACCTAAAATGTTTTCTGAAAATCAGGCAACACTAACACCGGTTGCTCTGTCATCTTTCGCTTCAACAGATTGAAGCTCCTTTCAGGCTCTGTTGTCCATTGAAAAACTTTATGCCGCTTCTTCACTGTATCCATCATTGCTGCGCTAATTCCACTAAAATTCTGAATGAATTTCCTGTAGAAACTAGCCAGTCCATGAAATCTCCTTACCTCAAAAACATTCCTCGGCGATGGCCAATTCCTGATCACTTCTACCTTCTCAGGATCCATCTTCAATTCATTCGCCGAGATTACAAAACCCAAATAAATGAGCTCTGTCTGCATGAAGGAGCATTTTTTTAAATTGATCAGTAGCTTCTCCTGCTGCAACCTTCTCATCACAGTGGCTAAATGCCTCATGTGTTCTTCCCTGGTCTTACTAAAAATTAATATATCATCCAGGTATACGACCACAAATTTGCCAATGAATTCCCGTAGGACTTCATTCATCAGCCGCATAAATGTGCTCGGTGCATTTGTCAAGCCAAACAGCATGACCAGCCATTCGTACAAACCCTCGTTTGTCTTGAATGTTGTCTTCCATTCATCTCCCTCTCTCATCCGGATCTGATGATATCTGATCTTGAGATCTATCTTTGAAAAATAATTTTCCCCACTCAGGCAATCCATCAAATCGTCCATTCTCGGCAGTGGAAACCTGTATCTGATGGTGATCTTATTTATCGTTCCGGAGTCTGAAAACATTCTCCAGTCTCCATCCTTCTTTGGACTTAGTACCGTCGGAATAGCACACGGACTAAGGCTCTCCCTCACTAGTCCTTTGTCCTGCAGATCCTGTACCTACCTTTTGACTTCCTCGTTCTCCTGAGGTGTCAGTCTGTATGCGGCCTTATTCGGTAAGCTTGCTCCGGGTATGAGGTCAATATGGTGACTCACACTCCTCATGGGTGGTAATGAACGAGGTAGTTCGTCCACGATGATGTCAGTGAACTCTCCCAACAGTTCCTGAATCTCTTCTAGAAAGTTGTCCACTCTTGTGCTTGTCAATACAACCCTCGGCTTCCTGACAACAAAGAATTGTGGATCTTCATTCTTCTCCATCTCCGTGAGAAGCTCTTTCCCACTCATGAGAAGTATTGTGCTGCTCACTTCCAGCTTCACTTCCTTATCTTTTATTGGAAGCAATCTATGGGTTCTCCCATTCTTCTCCAAAGTGTATGTGTTCATTCTCCCGTCATGAACAACATTTATGTCATACTGCCATGGTCTACCCAGCAGTATATGGCATACATCCATGGGGATAATATCACACAAAATCTCATCGTGATAATTCCCAATCTTGAATTTAACTAAGCATTGTTTAGTGACACTTACCCGGTGTCCTTTCTGTAACCACGAGACTTTATATGGACTCGGGTTCTTAGTTGTCTCTAGCTCCAGATTTTCGACCATCTCAGTTGCAACGAGATTATCAGTGCTCCCACTGTCAATGATGACTTTGCATTTCCTTTCCTTGGTTGTAAAAGACGTTCTGAACAGTCTGCTTCACTGCACTGAGTTGTCCACCTCTTTCTCAGGTGTCAAAAGAATCTTATGCATCCCAAGTGACCTTCCACTGTCTGCATCTTCTGACTCAGCATCATGCCTCCGCACCTCAGTGATGTGAGCTTCACCTCTGTCCACTTTCCTGTTTGGACAGTCAACGGATTTGTGTTCGTCTTTACCACACATAAAACATGTGATAATTCCTCCTTTGCCTCTTCCTCTACCTCGGGTACGAGGAAATGTAATTGCATCAGCATATCCTCCTTGCTGATCATATTGTTGTCTCCTCGGCTCAGCATATTGTTGCCTTGGTTGTGAGGCTCCACCTCTTTCATCTTTTCCTTGAGGCCTCTGCCACTCCTCCTTGGGATTCTGAATTCTTTCTTGGGCAACTGCTTTGCCTCTGGGCTGACTTCGTCCTCGCCTTCGCTGTCCCTGCTTGCGGCTCATCTTCTATTCGACTTTTAGAGACATTTGGTACGCATCCTCTACTGTTCGGATGGTGACCATGCTTAATTCATCCTGAATGTCATACCTCAACCCATTCAGGTATCTTGCCACCTTCTCATCATCGTTCTCCCGATGACCAGCTCGAATGTTGAGCCTGTAGAATTCCTTGATGTACTCTTTCACCATCATCATCTTCTGTCTCAGGTTCTGCATGCGCCTGAACAATGTGATTTGGTAATCTCTGGGGATGAACTTCACCTTCATCTTCGCGATCATCCTATCCCAACTCTTTATCTTCTGTTTTCCCTTGTAGCGCCTATCAGCTTGCAATTCGTCCCACCATAAGGTTGCATGTCCTTTCAGCTTTGTAACAGCATCCCTTACCTTCTTGTCCTCTTCGATATCCTCATAATCGAAGTAGGTGTCGAGTGCTCGGATCCAATCCAGCAACTCTTCTACATTTAGACTCCCCTCATAAGTCAGGATGTCCATTTTTGTCTTCGAGCTCATTCTCGAAATGGCTCTGATCAACCTTTCGATCGAAGCATCTTTCGCTGAGACCTCTTCTGCCTCATGTCCAACTTCCTCTTGGACCTCGTAATCACTGGACTCTGCTGCACCAGCACCACGCCTTTGGGTGGTCTCCATTTCTTCGAGTCTCGCCCTGAGATCTCATGTCTGGCGTTCCATCTCTGGATTCCCTGCTGGCCTACCCCTTCTCCGAGCATCCCTGTCCTCACGATCAGGCGACTGTCTCTCTCTTCTAGGCGGCATGGTGAAATCCGCTTCTCTCTGCTACCTGAACAAAGAGAACTCTTTTCTCGCTCGGATACCACTTCGACGCAACCTGCCCTCGGTAGAAAGCCGCTCTCACCAGGACCTTCTCTCTCCTCGGCCCGAAGAACTTCAAAAGTTCTTCTAATCCCCTTTGGGAATCCTTCGTACCCACAGTAATCTTCCACTCGCGTGATCCTCCCTTTCCTTGGTTATCAGAGGATCGGCCCTCGCGAATTCATGATTTCAACTCTGAATACTTGACCCTCAGATCCCCGAGACCCGATGTCCCTGGTCAACATTGACCTTCCTTCGACATATCAGAATTCCTCTTTATCGCGACTTCGTGACTCGCATCACTATACATTCGGGGTCGCCACTCCCGAGGCCCGATACACTAGGATGCCGACAATATTACTATCTCATCTTCTCGCTTCCTCGCCACCCGCGAGACCAATCTCTTGACCCCTCAACTCCTGAGGCCTGATGTCCCGAGGTCACCTGTCACATCATCCGACTATGACCCACACCATGCACGAAATTGTCGGGATGTCGTTTCTCGCGTTCTTGCGATCTCCCTTTACGAGAAGTAGGAATCTTCCCTTGCGAACTCCCGATATGTCCGCCAACCTGCTGACTTCTCCTTGCGACCTGTTTCACGGATGCTCTTTCCGCTGCTCTTTGACTACTTCGAAGACTTGGCTTTCCTGAGCTTCCACAACTCCTGAGCTTCTTTCGGAAGCTTCCTGCACGCATTCCTTGCGGCCTTACTTCAAACACGCTAAGTGTTGAAGACTTCTGATCCTGCGCACTCCTGCAGCAGTAGTCTATCAATGCCTTGGCTCAGAACCACAATTATGAGACTTCGTCTAGCCTGCACACCTTGCACGGCTCTATCTACCCAAAACAACTTCTGGGTGAACGGAAATGAGAGTTAAACTGCTGAGCCCCATCAACGCACTCTATGCAGATGAATTCAATTGCACTCTATGTAGGAATCTCCTGGCTCAAATAGAGAAACACTTGAAACTCATTTCCTCATTCTCTCAGATTTCAAACCTGCCATGCAATCACATACGCAGCATATAGAAGATAGACATAAAAAGAAGTCAATATGCAATAGCATAATATCAACAACACACAGATAGTAAACATAGCCATGGAATTGAATCAAAGTCCTTCTTCTATTAATTCAATCTGTACATGGGTGTTCTCCACAACTTCTATGTTCTACTCTGCTTGCTCTCGATAATGATCATTCAATCATAATAATACAAAGGAGGGTGCCTATATTCATTTTTCCCTCTTCGAAAGCAAAACTGTCTAATCTAGACTTAATTATTTTATCTACCTGCATTAAATCTAAATAAATGCCTCAGCTACCTAAGGATGAGAGATTATCTACTCAAGGTCCGTTACAACATACAAGTGCACTTCATCACACCAACGTATTAATGTTTGGCGCTTCATATTATGGTGTTCAAAATTGGCGCTAGAGCTGCCCAGCTGCTCTTTCCTTCTCCTCGTGCGGGCCCACTTGATGAGGTGTGGATGCTCCTGCATCAGATTTTGTATCTCATACAACTCATAAGAACATAGAACATAAGTGTTGTCTCTTTGTCATAGTCACACAAGTCACAGAAGGGGTCCCACCTATTAGTATATTATTAAATATAATTTAATAATAAGGTGTTGCAACTATTTTCAAGAAGGTACCTTATGTTTCTCTTTTGGGCATCAACACCTGGATTATACTTTATTGCTCAGTCGTATTTGGTTCTATGCGATGATTGTTGTCTCTTCTTTAGTTTTTTGCATTTTACAATTTCCCCATTAAGGTAAAATTGTGACTATTGACTAACTTGATTATTTCACTCCATATCTCCATAGTTCCCCAATGAATAAAATCCCTTTCCTGGGACAATAAGATATTCAGTACGAGAATGTGGGGGAAGGTATCCTCAAATATTCCTGACTTATGGGATTTTTTCCCTTACCTCCCCTTAATCCCCCACAATAGGTTTCCATTTTAAACATGATTAAGGATACAGTGTGACAATCTTCTAAATTTTTTGATCCTTTGGTAGTACCTAGCTTATATTCCACTGACAGACTAGGTAGCATCATGTCACTTAGTATTCCACATGATCTGGTACCTAAAACTTCCCTTCCTACTCATGTCTCCATTGATCCTTTTTCTTCTAGTGAACCTATCTCTATTAGTATCCAAGATCCTACGTGAGTGCAAAAGAAAATTCAGTAGACAAACTGAATCTTGGGGGACATGTCTTCAATATCTTATCATCATACTATGTTAAGCCCTAATATTGGCTCATTACCCCTTAATTGGGGCATATTACATTAGTAATGTTATTTTATTTATGTCGGATTTATTCCATTATTTGTAATTATACCTCCTAGTCTCCTATATATACCAAGGAGACATTTTCATTTGGAATCATCTTGGAATTGAACATTTATGTGGGAATAAGGAGGTTTCCCCCTCAAAGAATATTATTATATGAATTTATCTCTTTTTCAAGGCATTTAGTACTTAGTTTGAGGTTTTTCTATGCTATATTGATATTTGGTTCTTAACATATGGTATCAGAGCTCAAGGTCTTGGGGTTTTGCTGCTACATCTGAGACACCATAGAATTTTCACTATAACTTTTTTTATACAATGTTTCAAAAGGAAAGGCTTGGAGGATATTTAGTAGATGGATCAAGGTATGTTGGGTTAAAATTTCATCTCCTTACGCCTTACAATTTTGGAGATACAACCTGTGAAAGATAGGGTTATGGAATCATCCTGAACTGAGTCTTTGCGGAATTTGCACTATAAAAGTTTTTCTGTAACATTTCAGACCCTGAACTATGGAGTATATCATAGAATTTAGTAAGGTATATGTGGTAAAACTTTCATCTTCTAGGTCGTCTTACATTTGTAGATACACCCTATGGAAGATAGGGTATCTGACTAGTCCTATTGACTAATCTCAAGAATGTGTTCTAGGTAAAACAATCATAACTTCTTCCTAGAGTATCCAAATTGAGTTTGACTGATTACATTGGATAGTGGATAGTCTTTAGTATTTATGGTATGAGTTTCAGAAATTTTATATCAATTATTTTGTGCGGGGAACGCTATCCAAGTCACATCTCCCGGATAGGCCAAAAATCAGCAAGTTGTGGGGAAGTTACCGTAAATTCCACTTGGCGCATCCAATTTTGATCAGACTTGTGGCATGGCATAGAAGAAATATCATAGAACTACAAAAAAAAAATTTCATACCCAAAAGGGCCAAAACTTTGGAGATACAATAGAAGAAATATTGTCTAGAAGAACCACCTCAAAATCAAGGTTCAAGAGTGATACTTGGCTAACATGCCACTCAAAAAGGGAACTTCTACACCAAATAAGCCTCCAGATAATACTACATGGACTCTTGATGAAGGTGAACAAATGTGTAGGGACATAAATGATTTACAAAAGAATACAATAACAAAAGATGAACTACAAGAGATGATGTGGAGGGTTTAAAAGGGGATATCATGGAAGGATTGAAAAATTTTATAATAGAGAGGACACCTGAAAGTGAAAATGTATCCCATGAAATTCATGATGAGGACATACGGAAGGTGAATCAAGAATGGAGAAATTCCAACTTTGGGTTGAAGACCAACCACGTTCCTAAGATTGATATAAGGAAGTTTGATGGCAAGGACCCAATCACATGGATACTTTAGATGGAGCAATTTTTTTATTTACATAATGTGCCACATACACAAAAGGTACAAATTGCTTCATTATATTTAGAACCCAATCAATTTGCATGGTATCGATGGATTTTTTCTCACAAATCACTCGTCACTTGGACAATTTTCACAGAAGAAATGATATCACACTATGAGGATACAAGGAGCGATACCTTCTTTAGCCAATTGATAAATCTCAAGCAAAAGGGTTCAGTTACAGAGCACATTGAGAACTTCCAAAGATTGAATATAAAGGTAACATATATTCCATATGAGCACTTGATTGATGTATTCATAGGAACTTTAAAGGATAACATTCAACATGAGGTTAGCCTTTGGGAACCCAAGTCATTGGAGATTGCATTTAAGGTGGAAAGAAATGTTGAAAGTAAAAATATGGCTATGGCTACTAGAAGGACCAATCCCAACATCTATACAGAGAATAATGCTCCTTCTTCTAAAACACCTCAACCTACAAGGTTGACACCTCAACAATTGGATAAAAGAAAAGAAAAAGGTTTATGCTTTAGTTGTGACAACAAGTACAGTAAGGGACATAAGTGTGGCGAGAAGAAATTATTCTACATATATTTTGAAGAGGAAGAAGAACAAGAACAAGAACCATCTCAAGATGAAAATGTAGAAGCAATTTCGTCTGAAGAATTGAATCCCACGATATCGTGTAATTCATTGGTTGGAATTAACACTCCTCAAACCCTCAAGATCGAAGGATACATCAAAAAGAAAAAAGTAATAGTCCTAATTGATTCTGGCAATACTCATAATTTCATTCACTATAAATTAGACAAAGCTCTCAATTGCTTTGTATATCCAACACCATAGTTTCAAGTAATGATTGTAGATGGAGGAACTATCAATTTCTCAGGAAAATGCAATAAGATCAATCTTACTATGGGGGAACATGTAATGAATAGTCCAATGATTTATATACCCATGGGTGGTGCTGATGTTGTACTAGGAATCCAATGGTTACAATCATTAGGAACATTGGCTTTTAATTTTCAATAACTTTTCATGAAATTTTCATTGGAAGGAAAAGAAATTGAGTTAAGAGGTATCACAGGGAAGCCTGATAAGGTGATAATCTCTAATGGAATGAAAAAATTATTGAAAAAGAGGAATCAAGGAGTTATTGCACAACTATGATCACTAGATGTTCAAACATCTAAGCCATCTATTTCTCAATATCTCCAAGGGATCATTGATAATCATTCCAAAATATTTAAAGATATTCCCAAAGGTCTTCCATCCACTCGAAATCATGATCATGAAATTCACCTATTTCCTGGGAGTGTTCCTCCTAACATCAGGCCATGCAGATACCCTTATGCCCAGAAGAGTTAAATTGAGTGCATGGTTGAAGAAATGTTAGAGGATGGAATTATTAGACCTAGCCAAAGTTCTTACTTTGTACCAGTGGTAATGGTATTCAAGAAACATAGCTCATGGAATATGTGTCCAAATTATAGAGAGCTCAACAAGATCATTATTAAAGATAAGTTTCCTAGTACCGTCATTGATGAATTGTTAGATGAACTACAAGGAGCAATCTATTTTACAAAATTGGATCTTCATTCAGAGTATCATTAGATTAGAATGAAGGAAGAAGATATCCAAAAAAATGACATTTTGAACTCATGAAGGCCATTATGAATTTTTGGTCATGCCTTTTGGCCTTATGTTGGCAGCCAATTTCACTTTTTCCACTGTCTTATAAGCTGCCTACACCCATGTTTTAAAAACATCAATTTTACGTCACAATTCTCAAATAAACGATGCTTCTATTTTGATGATTTTTGCACATTTATCTTCGTTTTTGTTTTCACGACTGAAAGCGTGAAAACTTGATCTTTCGAAGTCGCATTAAAATCATTATTGAACTGTCGTTATCTTTCTTTTCAGTATGCCTATTTACACTTACATTTCACTTATCGTTATGCAGCTGGCAGCATCCTTTGATCGGTACTCATACTTCGATTGATTGTGACTTGGTTTCATTGAGTTTGTAATGCATTGACATATGGATTTATATGTTGTTTGAACTATTTGACCTTTGGTTTCATAAGATACATGGGTGTTTGGTTAAATCTTTCATATATATCTTTAATATGATGCCTATGACTATGTTTTCATAACTATTGGTTGATTGATTATATGTATCCATTGGCATGTTGGTTAAACTATTGATTATTTGAGCTGATGCATTGGCGCATAGTTGAGTTTGGTATTGGTTTTAATTTGAATATTAATGGTTAAAAACTTTGGCATAACGCTGATTTGGTGCATTGGTTTATACACTCACTATGTGTTTTATTGGTCGGCTAATTCACATAATTTTTGAACTATGCTATAATGGGTTGAACTACTATGTAAATTGACGGTTGTACTATGGAAATAATTGTTATGCATGGCCAGTGAATAACTCCACCACCTTCGCATGCTGGCATTTATGCCTATCCCTTATTGCCCGCTTACCTCCGTTAGCTCGGGTAGCTCTAATCTTGTGTGGTTGCGATCCAAACCCTCGGATTACCATGTGCTCAGCTTCATGTCACCAGTCGTGCGAATCGAGCCAAACGACAACCATGCCCTGTTAATATTTGACAATGCCTGCAAAGATTTGGAGGAAAATGGATGGCTCACCTTTGTGCAATGAATTGAGGGTTTTAATCTTTGTGTAGCACGACAGTTTTCCATGTCTTTCAATGGATGTAGAGCCAAGGTGGGCGATATACAGTTGGAAATCGATGAGAAGTTTATCAGTTCTACTACAGGGTTACCTGCCTCGGGACAGCGTTGGTTTAAGAATTGTAAGGTGGAGGAAGTGCCATGGACACTGTTGTTTTCCTCGCGCAAAGTCACCTCTTGTGACAGAGGTATGCCCATCTCTGCACTTAAACCACGATGGCATGATACTTTGATGGTAGTTAAGCAATTCATGACCTGTGAAGGTCGATACGGGCTTGTGTTTCTCTACCACCTGCATTTGTTAATGATTGTTATGGGTTACTCGTTGAATATGCCCTTTTACTTTCATCGTAGCCTATATAAAATGTCGAAAAAATTTAAAAAGAAGAAGGATGATAGAAGCCTATTCCACCATGGACTCATTAAGCTCATCATTGATTATCATTTGAGTTTGCATGGTGATAGCTGGAGAGCTTTCATCACTTGTAATGGCTTGGAGGATACAGACTCTGTCCCGGTTGACAAGCTTGTGGTAATTGAAACCAAGGCCGAGCCGCCTATACCCTTACATGTCCTACTGCCTAAACCCTCGGCTGACCCTCCTATTGACTTACAAGACATTGTAATTGAGAAGTCCAAGGCTATTAAGAATCCTATGAGCAAAAATCCCAAGGCAGACCCCACTGCTAATGCCAAAGGGAAGAGGAATGCCCGACTCATTTTGAGAATGGCAAGGAACAAGCCTAAACCCTCTATTGAACGAGACCCTATCGTCCTAGGTGAGGATTCCAATTCTGACATAGAGCATTTTATAGCCAACGAGTATCCTTACTCGCAGGGTTTATGCCCCGAGCCACCTTACGATTTCGTGACAAATATTCCTCCCTACCTAAGAGACGATCCTAGCTACCCTGGTATTAAGTTACCTAATGAAACCCTCAATCATGTTATCAAACCCTCGCCTTCTCTCTCAAAACCCACACAGTCGCCCTGTGACCAGTGAGATTTATGGTTGGAACGTTATTACATTGATGTTCCCATACTCCAATCGAAAATCTAGTCACTGGAAAGCCAAGTTGCATTATTGACCAATCAAAAATCCCAACTCCAAGCAGTTGATAAGAAACAGAAGACAACAGGCTCGATCCTTTTCAAAAACATTGAATCAGCTACGACAGTTATCAACTCCAAATTGGCATGATCAAGCCGTCTTGTCACCATATAGGTATGGATTTTAATATCGTTTTAGTTGTGTGAGTGAATAGGTTGATTTGAATTATGTTTTCGAATATCTCTTCTTGCATTTTGAAATGGCTCTGTTATAATGTATGCATCCTTTATATAGTTTTGCTTTGATTAAAAAGAAATTTTGATTTGATATATGATTTGATCATTCCCAGAATATCTATCGATAGATTTTTATCAGATTTAAGTGGTCTTTGTTTGGATTTGATTTGGTTATCTTCCTAATGGAGTTAACGAAATTGTTGGTTTGTTTTCAATTCAATTCATTTTGTGTCCACTCCCAACAGGAAGTTTTTCACAATCAATTTCGAATGCGATTTGTTTGGATTTGATTTCGTTATGATCCATATGCTGTGGTTGGTAAACGATTTTATTGAGTTTGTTCGTTATGATATGCTCTGTCATATAATTTTCAACGACTCTGTTTTTATAAAAGCAATATGCTCATCTAAGCATGTGCATGCACGCCCGAATCATGCAACGATTTTGATTCGTAATGACTGTGTTAAAATATTTTATGTTCGATTCCCTCTCATTCTTGAGTTGGCAAGATTATTTGATGAGTTGGATTCCAATTGTAATTGTTGCTCTATTTGATTTTAAATTTGTAAAATGAATTGGTCAAACCCGGTTATAATCCGTTTGAATGGAATGATTTTGGTCAAGGAAAATCGATCTTGTTTGCTCACTGTGCAATGACAAATGATCGATATCTATTACGAACTATGCTTGATTGATCCTGTTACGATTTTGTTTGTGGACAGTTCCGAGTCAGTTATGGTTTGAATTTTCTCACAGCCTAAATCGTTTGCTATACAGTTATCATGATTTGAAAATGATCCTGTTCGATTCGATTATTTCTCCTGTTGACAAGACAAGTATAACGAATTTCTTACGATTTGTTTGATTATAATCGTTTCAATTGATATCAAAACGATTTCACAACTGTTGAATTTGATTCATTGTGAAACGATTGCATTGTTGTTCGATTATGGTTTTGTTGACCCGATTTTCTGGTAACAAAAACAAAACAGAGTATGCCTATCTCGTAGTCACTTAATTGATGTGGATCATGTTTGATATCGAATGGTATAATAATTTCAAACTAAATGATTCATTTTCAAATAGTTCTTGGATGATGATTAAATTTAATCCTTTAAAAAGATTTGAATTAATCTCAATGTTGATTCTGTATCTTATTTAGACTAGCTACAGAATCACATGATTCTGTAGCTAGTCTATAGAATTAGATATTTATTGTTTTATTAATAAAATATCTCTCTAGCTTGTTCATTTTTGGTCCTTTTTAGGTGAATTCGAATTGCTTGAGATTTGATGGACAGTTTAGAGGATATTTGGATGTTTTACTTTTATTTTAGTTTCCTAGTTTCGTTGAACTTGGGATATCTTCCCAGATTTTATGTAAACAGTTTTATAACTTCCACAGGGAGGTTTTACCCTGTGGAAAAAATTATAAATACTTATTATTTTTTGTAATAAGGATCATCCTCACTTGTGGGAGAACTAGGCTATGGATTTTTAATACAAACTGGGACAGAAGTTGATGTTCTGCTACAGCTTTCGCTTTTCATAATATCAATTTTTGTTTCGTGTTTATGCTTATCTATTTGCATCTCATTAGTGACTACTTTAGCTATCATAGTCTTTTGCAAAATGATATGATTGAATTAATGTGATACATACATGATTTCTTTCACTAATTTAAAAACACAGCAATTACTGGATTTAGTTTATGAATGACAGATTTCTCTTCTTCATCAATTGAATTATTTTGTATAAGTCTTTGCATACAGGTTTACCTAATTGTTAAGATTTATAAATTATATGATTGTTGTGATTTTTATGTCTTATTTGTCCTGCAAACACACTTGAAGAGCATTGCAGCTATTCTTTATGATAAGCTTCTGGATTATTCGTTGCGAGTTTCCTTCCTCCGATCTGCTAAAAAGTCATCATACACAGGACAAACCTGGAGCGTTTCTAGGTCATCTTGTCATTTATTTGTTTAAGTATATTTATTAGTATCTTAGTTAGATATATGTTTTAGTTTAGATTAGTAATTAGAATTAGTGTATTAGTAGTTTAGTTTAGTTAGTTTTTTTTTTTATTTCTTGTTTATAAAATTATAAAATCATCAAAAAATATCTCTTGTTGTCTTAGGAAAGAATATCAATGAGTTTTTTAGGTTTTATTTAAATCTGTAAATTGTAGATTATTGTACATTTTGTGAATAAGTTATATTTCAGTTAGTAGTTAGTTAGTTAATTAGTTAGAGTTAGTGTAGTAGTAATTAGTAGATTGTATATATATAGTTAGTTAGATTAGTTTAGTTTGTTTTAATAATTAGTTTGTTTTATTTAGTTTTAGTTAGATTAGTTTTATTAGTTTGTTTTATTTAGTTTTAGTTAGATTAGTTAGTTTAGATTTTTTTTTTTTTCTTAGGACCTTAGATCGGATAATGGAGCCGCTAAACCCGTCAGGGTGGTTCATCCCAAACGACTTGGGTAATTAGACAACCCCAGACCGGTTCCACTCTTTCAGTTGACAAACGGTCGATTTCGCCCGTCAACAAATGGCGCTAGAAGGAGGGCTGACTGACAAGCCGGCCTTGTAGGAGCCTTTATTTTAAACGTATTCAATTTCCCTCATGGCTCCCCAGATCACTGTTTTGGAACATGCTTTCAACTTCTCATTACCCGATGTTCCCAACGAGACAGTCTCTCGCTTGTCCAAACTCACCTTTGATGGTGAAAACAATTCATCTGCTAAAGACCATCTTAACAAGTTTTGGTGCAAATGCATCAAACATGACATCTCAGATCTAGGAGTTTTATGCAGACTGTTCGCTTTTACTTTTAGAGGTCGAATCAAACATTGGTTTGAATCCTTTCTGGCATGTCACATTTTTAATTGGTTTCAATTTGTAGATGAGTTTCTAGATGCTTTTGAAATTTATGATTTCGATCAATTATGTGAAGAATTTCATACTTCGCTAATCAACGGCGATTCATTGTCAAAAAACTTTTTGACAAGAGTCTATCATATCCTTTGTAAATTTAATCTCGATGACATGTCATTGGCATTAAATCTCTTCTATGATGCTTCCATCCCTTCCATCCAGTCATGTCCAATCAGGAATGAAGAACCAATTGCAAATCCTATCACCCAACTGCTAGAACAATCTTCTTCGCAAGAAGAGAAAAATTCTTTCGATATTGTTGAACAAGACAGGGAGGTAGAATCTATTGATCAAGCTCTTATTGACAACCAAATTGGTTTTTCCTTTGAATCATTGTATTTTCAGTCTAAGACTTGTATGGAAGATGATTTGTTTCTGTCTGAAGGTGAATACCCTCATTCTTGTAACTCATGCTCTAATCAACATTTAAAATCAGTCATTGAAGAACACTTAAGTAACGAAAATCTGCTCGAATGTTCTAGTGCTCCCATGAAACTGATTAGAGAAGAAGTTACGCAACTAGAAGAAGAAACTTTAAACCTTCATCCTCAAAATGCACTCTGTTCACAGGAAAGACTAGATGCTTGTCACATAAATTTTGAATTATCTGTCACACAAAAGGCAAATCTAGATGATCATATTATGTTGAGGAATTCGTCACCAAATCAGAGTAAGGGTTTTAAAGAAAGTGAAGAGAATTGTCTTGAGAATACCATTGTTGATTATCATAGTTCAAGAGATTCTTTTCATCTTCTTATTTCTAATTCCTTTTACTCTTTATATCGTGATCTATTCCTAGATTCTGGTGACTTGATATCTTACCTATGCCATACTACTCTTTTCCACCACAATCATATCCCTTCGATATGCTAAATTTTGGTGAAATTAATTCTGAGCATAACATTGATAAAACCGGATTTGACGCTTGTTCACTTTCATCACTCACATGGGAAAAGGACATGTTGCGAGATGATTTTACATAGTTTATTGCTGAAAAGGACAATGCATTATATTTTATTGAGATCAAACATTCTAAGTTTCATACTCGTTCTTTGCTTAGCTCGAATCTTAATGTTGATGCTTCACATTTTGAAATGATCAATCGCTTCAAAGGAAACATTCAAACCAATCATCTAATCGATTGCATGAATCCTCCTATGATGAGCTTTTCATTGATATATTCGTTTCATCAAAGTCATGGTTTGCATCCCCATTTTTGTGACAGGATCTTAGAGTGGCTTGAATATTCATATATGAAAAAATTTCATAATAAAGACAAAGTTGTGCTTGCTTTCTTTTTACCTAAGAATCTTGGAAGTAGGCGTGACATATTTCTTTTAGATGCTCCATGTGAATAAATTAATGAGTAATTAGAGAACTGTAAGAAGGATGGGGCGTTTCAGCCTTGGCTGATGGTTATTCCATTTCCTCATAATCCTGACGAATTTTTCAAAACTACTTACACTCACCCATGCCATTATGATCCGTATCACGACAAGATTGCGCAATGGTTGGAGGATTCATACAACAAAAATATCCGAGGAAATGGTCAGATCATGCTTACTTTGTTTCTAGATGTTGATTATGAAGGTAAGTGTTATATGTTTCTGTCATTTGTTGATATATTACCATTCTTTTTTATAATGCTTGATCTTGTTTTCATTGCAGGATTAGAGCTACTCCGATGGATACATTGGAAACATGACTTCACATAGTATTCTGGTTTATTTAATAGTTAGGGTAGATTTAGGAATAGGTTTTCTTGTAGTTTTATTTCTCACTATTTTTCTTTGTAATAATGCAGTCATTCACACAAGTGGGTGCACCACGAGAACCATTATACCACTGTTGTCAGGGAAGTCCCCTCGATCTTTTTCTCTTTACTTCTAGTTGAACGTTTATTTTCAAAAACGCAGTATCGTCATGCAAATCTTAAATGGAAAGTAAAGAGATAAATGAATCGGAATCAACGCTGACCCAAGGTACCATGAGTAGGACTTCTTTCCCATCAAATAGGATTTTTTTACTTTTCAGTTTCCCAAGGGATTTGTTGCATGAGGTTTTCAGATGCCCCTTCTGTACATGTTTGTTTTTTGTTGTTGTTGTTGTTTGGATTTCTTGGCTTTCCAATTTTTTCTTCACTGGTGTGTTTTGATTTCTCCCTTATGCTTACTAGTTTTTGCTGTTGAAATACACATAACTAAATTTTCGAACTATTCAGAAAAGAAAAACAGAAAATCCTTTCTCTGAAATAACTGCTGAGAAATTGTGTAAACATCAATTATATACTTCTAGGATTTACATCTGTGTTGGCAAAAACAGTTGTTTGAAATAAGTTAGTTGATTTTGATCTCTGAGTAAAGCCTGTCATGATCATATTTTATCTTTTTACGCTGTCCCTATTCCATAAAGGAATGACTCAAAAGATGTCTCCCTACTTAGGAAGTTGTTTTTTGTAAATAAAACATCTCTGGATCTAAATAAAGGAAAGTTCTAAAAAAAAAATTTGATGAGGTCTGAAAAATATGTTAAAATATCATGATTTTCAGCGTCACCCTGCTCAACTATGTATCTTTGAAAAACAAAACGAAATAAATCAATAAACGAGTTGTGGGAAGTGCTTGTAAACCCGTTGGGATGCTAAACAGGTCTGCTGGCAGCGGGTAAATGCATGCATGACGCCAAGACAACTTCGTTGGGGTACTGAACAGGCCCGCTGGTAGCGAAGCAATGTCGGGTATATGAAATTTTGCAAATAAGAAACCTCTAAACATCCTTTATTCTGATCTAGAACTTCTTGGCAGGATACAGATGTCAGAGTGGGTTAAATGACAACCTTGTCCAAGCTATGGATGCCTGCTGGCAGCAGTGGCTCTGTCAACAGTATCGGAGATTCACTTTAATATCGTGACTCGCTGGTCTTAAGACTGTTATCTGTTTGCATCTTTTAAAACACTACTTGAAAAGTTGGTTAATGATGATGTTTATACGATTTTATGGCTGTTATTTTTAAGTTGGGATTATCTTTGTTGTTCTAATATGAATTTGTCCTTTTGGTAGAGATAACTGCTTCTACCAGTGTGTCGCCATTGTTGGAAGCCAATTTCACTTTTTTCACTGTCTTATAAGCTGCCTACACCCATGTTTTACAAACATTAGTTTTACGTCGCAATTCTCAAATAAACAAAGCTTCTATTTTGACGATTTTTGCACATTTATCTTCATTTTGGTTTTCACGACTGAAAGTGTGAAAACTTGATCTTTCGAAGTCGCATTAAAATCATTATTGAACTGTTGTTATCTTTCTTGTCAGTATGCCTATTTACACTTACATTTCACTTATCATTATGCAGCTGGCAACATCCTTTGATCGATACTCATACTTCGATTGATTGTGACTTGGTTTCATTGAGTTTGTAATGCATTGACATATGGATTTATATGTTGTTTGAACTATTTGAACTTTGGTTTCATAAGATACATGGGTGTTTCGATAAATCTTTCATACATACCTTTAATATGATGCCTATGACTATGTTTTCATAACTATTGGTTGATTGGTTATATGTATCCATTGGCATGTTGGTTAAACTATTGATTGTATGAGCTGATGCATTATTGCATAGTTGAGTTTGGTATTGGTTTTAATTTGAATATTAATGGTTAAAAACTTTGGCATAACGTTGATTTGGCGAGTTGGTTTATACACTCACTATGTGTTTTATTGGTCGACTAATTCACATAATTGTTGAACTATCCTATAATGGGTTGAACTACTATGTAAATCGGCAGTTGTACTGTGGCAATAATTGTTATGCATGGCCAGTGAATAACTCCACCACCTTCGCATGCTAGCATTTATGCCTATCCCTTATTCCCCGCTTACCTTCGTTAGCTCGGGTAGCTATGCTCTTGTGTGGTTGCTATCCAAACCCTCGGCTTACCATGTGCTCGGCTTGATGGCACCAGTCATGCGAATCGAGCCAAGTGGCAACCAGGCCTTGTTAATGTTTGACAATGCCCGCAAAGATTTGGAGGAAAATGGATGGCTCACCTTTGTGCAACGATTTGAGGGTTTTAATCTCTGTGTAGCACGACAGTTTTCCATGTCTTTCGATGGCTGTAGAGCCAAGGTGGGAGATATAAAGTTGGAAATCGATGAGAAGTTTATCAGTTCTGCTACAGGGTTAACTGCGTCGAGACAGCGTTGGTTTGAGAATTGTAAGGTTGAGGAAGTGCCATGGACACTGTTGTTTGTCTCGCGCAAAGTCACCTCTTGTGACAGAGGTATGCCCATCTCTGCACTTAAACCACGATGGCACAATACTTTGATGGTAGTTAAGAAATTCATGACCTGTGAAGGTCGATACGGGCTTCTGTTTCTCTACCACCTGCATTTGTTAATGATTTTTATGGGTTACTTGTTGAATATGCCCTTTTACTTTCATCGTAGCCTATATAAAATGTCGAAAAAATTTAAAAAGCAGAAGGCTAACAGCAGCCTGTTCCACCATGGAATGATTAAGCTCATCATTTATTATCATTTGAGTTTGCATGGTGATAGTTGGAGAGCTTTCATCACTCGTAATGGCTAGGAGGATACAGACTCCGTCCTGGTTGACAAGCCTGTGGTAATTGAAACCAAGGCTGAGCCGCCTGTACCCTTACATGTCCTACTGCCTAAACCCTCGGCTGACCCTCCTCTTGACTTACCAGACATTGGAAATGAGAAGTCCGAGGCTATTAAGAAGCCTACGAGTAAAAATCCCAAGGCATACCCCACTGCTAATGCCAAAGGGAAGAGGAATGCCCGACTCATTTCGAGAATGGAAAGGAACAAGCCTAAACCCTCTGTTGAATGAGACCCTATCGTCCTAAGTGAGGATTTCGATTCTGACATAGAGCGTTTTCTAGCCAGCGAGTATCCTTGCTCCTAGGGTTTATGCCCCGAGCCACCTTATGATTTCGTGACAAATCTTCCTCCCTACCTAAGAGACGATCCTAGCTACCCTGGTATTAAGTTACCTAACGAAACCCTCAATCATGTGATCAAACCCTCGCCTTCTCTCTCAAAACCCACACAGTCGCCCTGTGACCAGTGCGATTTATGGTTGGAACGTTATTACATTGATGTTCCCATAATCCAATCGAAAATCAAGTCGCTGGAAAGCCAAGTTGCATTATTGACCAATCAAAAATACCAACTCCAAGCAGCTAATAAGAAACAGAATACAATAGGCTCGATCCTTTTCAAAAACGTTGAATCAGCTACGACAGTTATCAACTCCAAATTGGCATGATCAATCCGTCTCGTCGCCATACAGGTATGGATTTTAATATCATTTTAGTTGTGTGAGTGAATAGGTTGATTTGAATTATGTTTTCGAATAGCTTTGTTTGCATTTTGAAATGGCTATGTTATAATGTATGCATCCTATATATAGTTTTGGTTTGATTAAAAAGAAATTTCGATTTGATATATGATTTGATCATTCTGAGAATAGCTATCGATAGATTTTTATTGGATTTAAGTGGTCTTCATTTGGATTTGATTTGGTTATCTGCCTGATGGAGTTAACGAAATTGTTGGTTCGTTTTCAATTCAATTCGTTTTGTGTCCACTCCCAACAGGAAGTTTTTCACGATCAATTTAGAATGCGATTCGTTTGGATTTGATTTCATTATGATCCATATGCTATGGTTGGTAAACGATTTTATTGAGTTTGTTGGTTATGTTATGCTCTATCATATAATTTTCAACGACTCTATTTTTATAAAAACAATATGCTCATTTAAGCCTATGCATGCACACCCGAATCATGGAACGATTTTGATTCGTAATGACTGTGTTAAAATCTTTTATGTTCGATTCCCTCTTATTCTTGAGTTGGCAATATTGTTTGATGAGTTGGATTCCGATTGTAATTGTTTCTCTGTTTGATTTTAAATTTGTAAAACGAATTGGTCAAACTCGGTTATAATCCGTTTGAATGGAACAATTTTGGTCAAGGAAAATCGATCTTGTTTGCTCATTGTGCAATGAAAAACGATCGATATCTATTACGAACTATGTTTGATTGATCCTGTTACAATTTTGTTTGTGGACAGTTACGATTCAGTTATGGTTTGAATTCACTCACAGCCTAAATTGTTTTCTATACAGTTATCATGATTTGAAAATGATCCTGTTCGATTCGATTATTTCTCATGTTGACAAGACAAGTATAAGGAATTGCTTACGATTTGTTTTATTATAATCATTTCAATTGATATCAAAAATATTTCACAACTGTTGAATTCGATTAGTTGTGAAACGATTGCATTGCTGTTCGATTATGGTTTTGTTGACCCGATTTTGTGCTAACAAAAACAAAACAGAGTATGCCTATCTCTGTAGTCACTTAATTGATGTGGATCCTGTTTGATCTCGAATGGTATAATAATTTCAAACTAAATGATTCATTTTCAAATAGTTATTGGATGATGATTAAATTTAATCCTTTAAAAAGATTTGAATTAATCTCAATGTTGATTCTATATCTTATTTAGACTAGCTACAGAATCACATGATTATGTAGCTAGTCTATAGAATTAGATTTTTATTGTTTTATTAATAAAATATCTCTCTAACTTGTTCATTTTTGGTCCTTTTCAGGTGAATTCAAATTGCTTGAGATTTGATGGACAGTTTAGAGGATATTTGGATGCTTTACTTTTATTTTAGTTTCCTAGTTTAGTTGAACTTGGGATATCTTCCCAGATTTTATGTAAACAGTTTTATAACTTCCACAGGGAGGTTTTACCCTATGGAAAAACTTATAAATACTTATTTTTTTTTGTAATAAGGATCATCCTCACTTGTGGGAGAACCAGGCTATGGATTTTTAATACAAACTAGGACAGAAGTTGATGTTCTGCTATAGCTTTCGCTTTTCATAATATCAATTTTTGTTTCATGTTTATGCTTATCTATTTGCATCTAATTAGTGACTACTTTAGCTATCATAGTCTTTTGCAAAATGATATGATTGAATTAATGTGATACATACCTGATTTCTTTCACTAATTTAAAAACACAGCAATTAATGGATTCAGTTTATGAATGATAGATTTCTCTTCTTCATCAATTGAATTATTTTGTATAAGTCTTTGCATACAGGTTTACCTAATTGTTAAGATTTATAAATTATATGACTTTTGTGATTTTTATGTCTTGTTTGTCCTGCAAACACACTTGAAGAGCATTGGAGCTATCGTTTACGAGAAGCTTCTGGATTATTCATTGCGATTTTCCTTCCTCCGATCTGCTAAAAAGTCATCATACACAGGACAAACCTGGAGCATTTCCAGGTCATCTTGTCATTTATTTGTTTAAGTATATTTATTAGTATCTTAGTTAGATATATGTTTTAGTTTAGATTAGTAATTAGAATTAGTGTATTAGTAGTTTAGTTTAGTTAGTTTTCTGTTTTATTTCTTGTTTATAAAATTATAAAATCATCAAAAAATATCTCTTGTTGTCTTAGGACAGAATATCAATTAGTTTTTCAGGTTTTATTTAAATCTGTAAATTGTAGATTATTGTACATTTTGTGAATAAGTTATATTTCAGTTAGTAGTTAGTTAGTTAATTAGTTAGAGTTAGTATAGTAGTAATTAGTAGATTGTATATATATAGTTAGTTAGATTAGTTTAGTTTGTTTTATTTAGTTTTAGTTAGATTAGTTTTATTAGTTTGTTTTATTTAGTTTTAGTTAGATTAGTTATTTTAGATTATTTCTTTTTTTTGTTTTCTTAGGACCTTAGATCGGCTAACGGAGCCGCTAAACCCGTCAGGGTAATTCATCCCAAACGGCTTGGGTTATTAGACAACCCCGGACCAGTTCCACTCTCTCAGTTGACGGACGGTCGATTTTTCCCATCAACAAATGATGCTAGAAGGAGGGCCGACTGACAAGCCGACCTTGTAGGAGCCTTTATTTTAAACGTATTCAATTTCCCTCATGGCTCCCCAAATCACTGTGTTGGAACATGCTTTCAACTTCTCATTACCCGGTGTTCCCAACGAGACAGTATCTCTCTTGTCCAAACTCACCTTTGATGGTGGAAGAAATACATCTGCTAAAGACCATCTTAACAAGTTTTGGTGCAAATGCATCAAACATGACATCTCAGATCTAGGAGTTTTATGCAGATTGTTCGCTTTTACTTTTAGAGGTCGAATCAAACATTGGTTTGAATCCTTTATGGCATGTCACATTTTTTATTGGTTTCAATTTGTAGATGAGTTTCTAGATGCTTTTCAAATTTATGATTTCGATCAATTATGTGAAGAATTTCATACTTCGCTAATCAACGACGATTCATCGTCAGAAAACTTTTTGACAAGAGTCTATCATATCCTTTGTAAATTTAATCTCGATGACATGTCATTGACATTAAATATCTTCTATGATGCTTCCATCCCTTCCATCCAGTCATGTTCAATCACGAATGAAGAACCAAATGCAAATCCTATCACCCAACTGCTAGAACAATCTTCTTCGCAAGAAGAGAAAAATTCTTCCGATAATGTTGAACAAGACAGGGAGGTAGAATCTATTAATCAAGCTCTTATTGACAACCAAATTGGTTTTTCCTTTGAATCATTGTATTTTCAGTCTAAGACTAGTATGGAAGATGATTTGTTTTTGGCTCAAGGTGAATACCCTCATTCTTGTAACTCATGCTCTAATCAACATTTAAAATCAGTCATTGAAGAACACTTAAGTAACGAAAATCTGCTCGAATGTTCTAGTGCTCCCATGAAACTGATTAGAGAAGAAGTTACACAACTAGAAGAAGAAACTTTAAACCTTCATCCTCAAAATGCACTCTATTCACAGGAAAGACTAGATGCTTGTCACATAAATTTCGAATTATCTGTCACACAAAAGGAAAATCTAGATGATCATATTATGTTGAGGAATTCGTCACCAAATCAGAGTAAGGGTTTTAAAGAAAGTGAAGAGAATTGTCTTGAGAATACCATTGTTGATTATCATAGTTCAAGAGATTCTTTTCATCTTCTTATTTCTAATTCCTTTTACTCTATATATCTTGATCTATTCCTAGATTCTGGTGGACTTGATATCTTACCTACGACATACTACTCTATTCCACCACAATCATATCCCTTCAATATGCTAAATTTTGGTGAAATTAATTCTGAGCATAAAATTGATAAAACCGGATTTGACGCTTGTTCACTTTCATCACTCACATGGGAAAAGGACATGTTGCGAGATGATTTTACACAGTTTATTGTTGAAAAGGACAATGCATTATATTTTATTGAGATCAAACATTCTAAGTTTCATACTCGTTCTTTGCTTAGCTCGAATCTTAATGTTGATGCTTCACATTTTGAAATGATCAATCGCATTGAAGGAAACATTCAAACCAATGATCTAATCGATTGCATGAATCCTCCTATGAT